>VWYH01004778.1:0-21235 GCA_013399365.1 Pampusana beccarii | reverse complement strand
GGAAAAATATTCAAGCTGTCCTCAATCTATTTGACTGACTTGAAGGATCTGCAGAATCATCCAGAATAAATGACATTTTGGAAAGAAAACTTTCTTAGCTGCCCTTAATTCCTATACACTCCTATACACTTCTTAGCACTTCTAATATTGGGATGTACTGAGGATGTGTAGAGATGACTTAGCACCTGGTCTAACAGGCTGGTCATGAAACCCTGGAGATGGGCAGGACAACTGCTCCCAACTGAGGGCTTCTGGGAGACGTGGGGACTGCAGGTTCTGCTCCCTGACACAGCTGGGATGGTATCCACTCTTCCCTCTCCGTAACAGAAATACCTCTTCGCTGACTACTGTAGGCAAAATATGAGCAGCAGTTAACTCTGCCAATCATTGACCACTGCAGATACCTTCCTGAACATCCCAGATATGCCTTTTGTCTAAGCAGCCCCTTGTTGATATGATTTTTATTGTTTAGGTCTTCTACCATTGAAAGAGAACATTGTCCTTGATTGAAATGGGAGCAGGAAATATTTCTATTGCAAAAGCTCAGGGAGCAAATAAAAAACATTCAGACTGTTATTTAAACATGTTTTTGGCTGTCATGTTCAAAGAGAGGATACCAGTGAGAAAATAGAAGGAATCAGTACTGTCATCTGCAGAAATATTAGCAGTTATGAATATGGTGCTGGATACTGCACAAGCAAAATGGAACTAGGACTTGGCACGGAAGGCTCCCCATCCCAGAAAACACATAAGAGAGATTTAGTCAAAAGCATAAGGAGAATGAGGATGGCCTTGGGAAGGCAGCAGCAGTTTCAGAACTGAAGCTGTGGTACCATTGTATCAACAGCTCCTGGCAGTTTGATTTCATGGTCCACCAGTTACTGTCCCTGCCTGCTGTCTTGCCTTCAGCAGACAAGCAAATGTGCTCATTTTTCCCTTGACTTTTCTCCTGATTATGTTGTCAAGAATCCCCTGGATTCCTTTTTTCTAATGTACCAAATTTCCTGTCCTTCCTGCTTAAGATACCAAATAATTCTGTCCATTCTTCCTGTCATTCAGCACATCCAGAAGAGATCAGTCTACTCAAAGAATGAATCTGCCGTCAGTATTGTTGTACAATTTAAAGTATTATGACAGCATTAAACCCTAACATCAGCTCGATACTTATTTTCCCTCAAACAGATGGTAGTGCATCAAGCTGTTAAATTTCACTGCAGCAAAAATGACATTCTGCTTAAAGTTTCTACTCCTTGTGTGAATCGATAAAACATAGGAACACTGCATTAGAGAAGCAGTCTTTGCAAATGGCTACGCATTTGTAACCTATCCAAAGCAAGGTCTCATCATAATGACCCCTGACTTTGAAGGGCAAACTATGCTGGCTTACCAAGTATCACTAGAAAGAGATGTTATGGCTAAATAATACCAGGGCATTGAGAGGTGGAAACAACAGGTTTAATAGCTCAAAGCAAGTGCACATTGTTTCACAAAGCCTGTCTACTGATTTGCAAGTCAAATATCCTTTACACTATTCTCTCTGTGATTCATTTTCACCTTTTCTCATGCAGATATTTGTTTTAAATAATCCTGTGCAGTGGTTAAAGCAGCCTAAAGAGAAAGAGCAGGGAGAGTTCTACCTGCATATGCAGCCCTTGCTGTCAGTCTATGAGCTACATGTAGAAGTAAAATTATAAAATGGGCATGGATGCAAAACTTAAGTTGCTAAAAAAAATTAACTGGCAAGACTGTAGTACTTGAAGTTACTGCCATGAGGGAGGGAAATGAAGGCTGCCAGCCTGCAGCTTGGGCTCAGGGCCTCTGCGTTGGATGCCACGGGACTCAGTTTCCAGCTGCCATTTTCTGCACACCTTTGCCATCGGGTTTGTACAAGGGGTCACGCCACAGAGCTGTGGTGATGTACTGAGCTCGTACACTGTCTGTTCCACTGATGGGGTAAAACAGAGCGAAGACAAGACTGGCCAGTGGGTTTTGTACAGATTTCTTTCTTCCTTACAGGCTGAACGTCTCTTTTCCAACCTGCCAGAGTTTGGGAAAATGCCTCTAAACAAGCTTCTGCCCACACATGCCAGAACAGGATTTGCTGTGGGCAGCATATATTGTAATCATGGCTGGCAAGACTCTGTTTTCATCAATTTAAACATTTATTGCTTAAAAAATGGCTAATCTGTTGCCACAGTAAAACACTCAATAAGTCTTACTCATCCTCAGCAGAACGTGCAGCCAAGAATTAGCACACACGTGCTCTTGTGTGAGGCCTAGATTGCCCTTGAATACTCTTAAGAATGCTTAAGGGGAAAAGCAAAGATTGTTGTTGTGGCCACAGTTAAAATCCTAGCAGCTCAGGGACAGACCCAGTCCACCTGATGAATCCTGAATTCCAGCTCTGTAAAACAAAGTAAGATTTGTAGGTGTTAAGCATCTGAACTTCCCAGCAATTTCCCTTGTATTCATGTCCAGCCATACTTGGACAAAATTACTTACTGTTCGTAGACAGTGTGGTACATTTGATGCACAAGGTAATTACTAAAGAGATCCTCCCAATGTCCCATGGGAACGGGTCAGAGTTGTCATCCCCCATGTTACTCAGCCTCAGGTCACAACCGAATCAGAGGTCAGATAACACAACTTCTTAATTCCCAGACCTGCATTTTCTCCTGCAGATGTTGCTGGTTTTCTTACAAAGTTTTAACTGTGCAAAGATAATTGTAAAGGCTTCGGGTTCTGCCAGACTAATTTACTGTGTCATTCCCACTGCCCATCACACACAGTCTTTGGTTCTTGAGGAGAATGGAAACTTGTATTTCAGATATTTATATTGTGAGGTTTTGAAGAGCTGCACAGAGGCATTGAACGAAGGTCAGCAACCACCCCAGTGTGATCTGAAAGATCCTCTTAAGCCCCAAATTCTGAAAGTGTTATCAGTAGCCATTGTGACTCATCTCTAGGAGAAAATTCAGTGCTTGGACATGAGCACTTAGTGTGCTGCAGGTGAGCCAGGGTGACACTAACAGTATCTTTCATGTTCTACAGTGGCTCACAAGATCAGTTCATGGGAATTTCCATGGAGTGCAAGCACTGGAGCAAAGTCTTAAACAAGGCAAGTAGAGAAAACCCTTCAATGGGCTGTTACCAGCAAGGCTGGCTAGACAGAGACGTACTGAGACTTGAGAGGGAAGTTGAGGGATAAGAAGCACATGAACAGAACTAGAGGAGACTGTTGAATTCTCCAATATTTTGAGTAAAATATGTATTAAAGCGGCTTTGGGAAACAGGTAACCAGCAACAGACCACGAGCCACAGGCTGAGTTTCCCCTTCATCTAAATACATAAGAACATACGGTGTTTAAAGATGGTGGTACACAAAACTGACAGGCATGATCCCACCACACTTGTGGTGTGGATGCCAGGGTGCCTCCCATGAGTGGCGCCCAACCTGCCTCCGGAGCTGCACACCTATCATGAGCAAAAGCTCTAGCAAAAACATTCCATTTTCACATTTTCTATAGGGTTTAAGGCCCAGATGAAGTAGGACCTTTTGGCCTCCTGCTTTTCCAGTTCGGGCTGCTGGGTGCCCTGCCACCACCATGCTGCCAGCCGTGCTGCCTGCCCCTTGTCCCACATGTCACGCCACTCCTACCCCTCCACAGCACCTTCCTCTCTCCATTAGGCTGCCAGCATTTTGCCCTGGACATAACATCATGGCACCAGCTCACAAATAGCACATACCCTGCCTGCTGGGGAGCCGTAAAAGCATTCATTATACATTTATAACCACCCCCCGCTGTCTCCCTGAGCCAACAGCCTGCAGCTGCCAGTGCGGCAGGACCGCAGGGACGGGGATGGAGCAAACAAGATGGCGCCAGGGAGGGAGGGCTCAGAGCCTGATGGGGCCTGCTGCAAGCTGAGAGCATTTCTGCTGTTAAGTGTTGCTTCTGCTCCGTTACTGTCTTTCCTGACTTGCACCAGCAATGTCTGAGTATTTCTTGTGGCCACTGACCCCAACAAAACAGGTTTTTTGTCTGGCTCTAAACTTTTTGAATGCAACTGAAAAAAAAAAAAAACCAAACAAACAGAAAACTACACTACACTTTGTTTCGTTTCTGATACAGTATTCGGGCTTTCAGCCTCTCCTGGGAGCCCGAACCCTTTGTAAGTATGATTATGGTAAATATTTCACTTGTATTGCATGTGGTCCGTTACACAAAACCTTGCGTGACCAGAGCCTGGGGCAGGCGGGGCAGGCGGGGCCGGCGGCTCTCCCCGGCGGCTGGGGCAGGGCTAAGTGCTACCGCCGGCTGCTGGGACCGGGAGGAACAAAGCACTTTGGGCACCTCAGTAAACCCAAGTCTTGCGTTCAATTATGGATGGGGAATGTCTGTTTTGACTGGAGCTGCTGAAACAGCTTAGTTTACTTCTAAGAGGGAAAGCCTTGGAATTGTGTATTTATGAATTATTTTTGTTGCCGTACGACCTGGATTAAATGCTGCGATGCTCCCTTCGCTGCCTCTGGGAAGCTGATTTTTAGCTGAGATTCACTTTACCGGCTAATGAGGGAGGATGTGTTAAATGGTAGTAGCAAGGGCAGGCCACGGATGGTCTATTATGAGCCCCCAGAGAGCAGCCGGGAGGGATCCCACTCAGCCATGCCTGCACCTGGGGCGTGAAGAATCGCCCTGCCCTGCAGGTCTCCTCGCACCAGCGTGATCCACGATCCCACAGGGACCTGCTTCTCACTCCTGTTCAGCACTTGGGCTTGACAGCTGTGGCACGCAAAGCAGTTAGTGGCAATGTTTTACTGAAGGAGTGTTGATACAGCTAGAACTCGGAAGCTTAAACTCCCCTGAATGTGGTTGAACACATGTATTTGCTAATGAGTTTGGGTAGGTCACAAGGCACTTCTTATTTTTCTTAATTCATGCTTTGTATTGATTCATGGGGAAAATTTGTTTTGCTGTAGCCTTCTTATAGCAGAGAAGCTTGATGAAAACAGTAGAGAAACTAATTGAGCTTTCGTTACTATACTGAGGATATTCTAGATGTGTGTCCAAAATGTTGACTCCTGCATCTAATAGGGTTGTGATACGGTATAGCTCATCTCTTGCGTTAAGGTAGCCTGCTTGCTAAAATGTTAGCAGACACAAAGCTGGTTGAAACTGCTTCTTTAGGGGGCTGGGCAGGGGAGTGGGGGATCGTCACGCAAGGTTATGTGTGATTTGCAAAGCAGCATGTGGAAAGTCTAAGGCTGAATTCAGTGTACTGCTGAGAAGGCCCGGTGAAAGAGTCAGCATGCTGATGCTCAGCATCACCCTGATGAGTCCCTCTGGCCAAAGGACCTTAAAGGTGCTCTTCCAGAGATACCTGGCCCCTGACAGAACGTTAGGTCCTGGCAACAGCACAAATAGAGAGATAAGGGAGGTTACCGAGACATGCTTTGTAGGGTCATTTGCATTCAGTAGTAGCTGGAGTATTCACACATGTAAATGAGGGACAGGAACCTGGGGAGGAGGTTGTTTCTAGAAAGCATATTTGGATGATGAGGACAAGCTGTGGCAGCCCCCAGAGCAGTATCCCGGCTGTGGGCACTGAGAAGTAACAAGAAGTTTTCAGCTGTGTGTTCAGGTTTCGTCTAACTGTGAGTTTCACTCTTCTTGATGGGGGTTTTGTGGTGTGGATCCTGATCGCTCCTGACCTGCCTCTTTCTGGGCTGCCCTCAGCTGGGTTTTCCTTGGTGGCTTGGAGCATAGGTATGTTGCCTGATGTGAGTGGTATGGGAGTCGCAGGAACAGGAGGAAATCTGGATGGGTGATGTCCAGGGGTGGTGCTGGTGCTGTATACAGGGGATGGGAAACGGAGGCTAATTGGAGGGGCTGTTGAGGAGTGGGGTAGGCAGCACCAGTGGAAAGGATGGAGTAGAAGTCACAAGTCCTTTATATTCATTCCCATCTATATTCTTTTGCGCTACACACTTCTGCTAGTGTTAGAGCTGTATATTGGGCTGCTGTAATTAGCAACAGCCTGGTATTTCTACAGGGGTTTTCTTCATGGGAAATGTATGTTTATATACTACTGCAGAAAAGCAATGAGTCTAGGATTTATGTGGTGTTCCCCCTGAATACATATTATTATTATTATTATTATTATTCAGTCATCGCACTTCTAGAGTGATTCCTATATTTCAAAAAGGAAGCAGATAGACAGGAAGGGGACAGACAATCCATGGTAAGTATCTGGGAAGTGCTAGGAATGAAATATGGTGAAGTAAATCTCACAGTGAGCCCTCCCAGGGGGAGTACTCACCATGAAAATACATAAGTTTAAAAAGAAAAATAGATGTAACAACAAATGAAGCTTCAATTAAATGAAAATATAGGAAAAGTAGGAGGAAAGCTGAATTCTGGTACCTAAACAAAAGCATGAAGAAAATATTAAGATTAAAATGTTGATATGATTAAAAAGGTGGGTGGCAGAAAATGGATTGAACACAGCTGAGAAAAGATTGGTTGGAGCTATCCCCTCAACAACAAAATGCCTCAGGGAAAACTTGGCTTGCCTATGCTTGCTGGAGAAGCTATAGATAGTGGCTCTGAGTGTTTATGTCTGCTCTCCAAAAATAGTATTATTGTAAGATTATTTCTGCTAATTGTATGACATTCCATAATCTGTTTTGCTAGACGTGGTACAGCAACCGTGATGATATCAGGTGGTTTGTGATCTGATTGTGATGTTTAAATGTTCCTAAAAGTGTGGTTCTTTAACTGTGTAACAGCAAGCTCAGAGTATCTGTAGTGAAATAGTCTTGTGGAAAATGCAGTTCAAAGTGCTAAAAGCATGCTTTAAAATTCAAGCGAGTACTTGGCACTATTAAATTACAGCACGGAGCCCTGGAAACACTGTCACTTGAAAGCAGGATTCCCACTTGGTGAAGTGTTGTTTAATAGAAAGCTTTGAAACCAGAAAGGTTAGAAAATCTTCACAACCATGGGAAGTTGTGTGTATCTGTGTAAAGTAGTTGGTAAAACATGGCCCAAGAGACAGTTTTCTCATTTGAAACGATTTTTTACTCCAATGAATAACTTAAAAAGCAGGAATATCCTGTGAGGAAATGAGAAATCTCAGGATTTTTGCTGGAGATATGTCCCGGGTCTCAGTTCCAAAATGGACCCAGCTACCGAAGGGCAAGTTCAGGCCACATCAGTGAAAGGGTCTGAGCAGAGCCCTGGGAAGACCAGCATCTCTGGTGGGCTCTCCTTTGTCCTTTAGCTCCTCAAAGCAACTTGGCAGCTGCACACTAAACTGTAAGTGTTTTATCGTGTCAGTCATAATTGCATGGACAATTTTCTCTGTGTGGTTCGTGCACATGGTGTTGCCACGTAAAGAAGCTTTGGTATGGGAGTGACAGTGTACATGATGCTTTGTTAACACCGGGATCCAAACTGAGAATCTGCGCTTTTCCAGGTGCCCCTCACCTTCCCGTCCCACATATTATTGGAGCTATTCAGTGGCAAAAAGTGAGCAGGCCAGGTTTCAGGTGGAAACCAGCAAGACTCAGTGCACCTTAGCGCATCGCTCTGACATTAAGGGCATCAATTTAAGTGATGTTCTTCATCTAGAGCAGTTGAAGTATCTGCCAGTCTCTGCCAGCATCTTCGAGTCCACTAAATTCATGTCGTTCTCAACTTTGTCATCACCTCACTGCCTGTCACCCCACTGCCTCTAGCTGAACACAGTTACGTGCCCGCCACTGGTCCCGAAGCTTAGCATAAAATAACATGTACCTATTTGAATATGGCTGCACAATCACTTCTTAACGCTTGCATTATCTATGCTAAAGCAGCAGAAACTAAATTAGTACAAATATCAATCCTCAGTGCAGCACAGGTGAATCCGTGATGTCGCTGTCCAAGGGCACAAAGATACGCCTTTGGCACCTTTCTACTTGTTATGCTGCTTGTTCTCTTGAAATTAAAGGCACCGGTGATGTGCAAGTAAAATACTAAAGGTATTTTCAGTCTGGGTGAACGCGAGCCCATGCTGCCTGACTTGTCCATGTTCCTCTGTTCCAGCTAACCTCTAGAAAGACGCCTAAAAATAGCACCAAAGCTATGAAAACAGCTACTTTAAAAAAGCTGTTTCAGGGAAATGTGGATATCAGGAGGAAATTTCAAACAGCTAGGTTCCAACATGTGCTGTATTCTTTTAAATAAAATACAAATCAGTTACAACACCGTTCTGGGTGCTTGACTATGACTCTCTAGTAAAGGAAAATAAATATAAATGGTACTTTTAAAACAAATACCAAATATTGGAACGTGTGCAGTTACAAAACCACAATTCCTATGCATGTGAAAGTGCAGGCAAATAGATGCTCAGGTTAGCTTCACTTGTCAGACTATATGAGATGTTTGATGTTATTCAGCTCCCATCTTTTCATTCTTAGTTATAGTCTTCAAAGTCACGGTGGTACTATATGCCACTTAGTGTAACATGAACTTCAAAACACGTCTGTGGTCATTTCTAGCTAAAATAATCAGTAGTTGTCACCTGGATGACCTAATATGAGAAAAACAAGAATCTAGACTAGGAAAAAAAAAAAGAATCTAGAAATCTGGACGACTTGTGTGTGTCCAGGTGTCTTATTCATTTGTGTGATCATCCCTACAAGAAAATCCTGCCAGAATGTGCATGTTACAAAAATACGAGAGGCATAATTGTGTCAAATTTTCTGATAGAGAAGATATGCCCAAGTATATCTATATAATGTAACCAGATAATTTAATTCCTGGTTCAATTTAATGGTTAAATAATCCAGAACAGGAATTCTGTCCAAACATGTCTCTTCCCCTCCGTTCTCTTTTAGGGAGGCTTAGATGTGATGGTCTGGAAGTTATTTATAAACCAGCAGGTCTTTGTTGGGGAGTTTGAGAATATCTTGCCTTCTGTCAGCTGATGAAGAGCAAAAGTTCTTCCTTTTTAGCTCATGCTCTATTTGTTTCTAATCAGTCAAACAAAACAAGACTAAAGGGGGGGAGTGCAGTCATTGGTTTTACAGAAAGCTGTTTTCACTGACTGTTCAAACTGCAGTAGTAGAAATAGTAAAGAATCTGAGTCTAGGGGAGGGAGTAAGAATACAAAACAGGCCACACACCAAAAAAAACCAAACCAAACCAAAACAAAAAAGCACAACAACAAAAAAACCCACAAACAAACCAATGGGAAAGCTCTTTCTACAGGGCAACTTTGAATTTTCTACCCTTGAAAAACATATCTACATTGTTAGAGTTGTTTGGAAGAGGAGAAAAATAAATCAGAATCTGAGATGCTGGAGCCTAGCTGGTTAGGTATGTTTTGTTCAAATGCAAATGCCCATTTTACCACAAATCTGTCTTTCTAATTGCTATAGGGTGTTTAAAGCTACTCAGGATCTTCAGACTGATTGAGGGTACTGGTGAGCTTGTGCTTACTGGGAGGAATATTGTCTAATTTTTCTGCCCTGTGGTTTCTTACTAGTCAATGTCTGGAGCTGAAGAGACTCTTGAATCCTGTTTTAAATCAGCAGGGAATTGGGCTCTTTAAATTTATCTGCGGATTAGAGCTCATTGCTCTTAGGTTGAGGTCATTTGATATCCTGGCACCTGCAGGTATGCGCTCAGCAGTACTGATCAGCACTGACAAGCAATCCATAGAGCAGGCTGCAACTCAGAGCTTTCACAGGCTTCACATAAAGGCCATCTGGCACAGAGTTATGGGAGCTATGCAGATACTCGGACTGCACTCACAGTTGTTAATGCTGTGGTTCCCCATCAACTCCCTGATTCAATTTTTGGAGGTCCTGCTCTCACAGCCGTAAGTTATGCAAAGTATTCCAGCAGAGATGATGCATTGCAAATAATTTACATTATGGCTCACGGCCAAGAAATATTACCTGTGTGTGCTCTTCTCTGTTTCAAGTCAGATTTTTACCGAGAGCAGCGATATGTCTGCAGGTGAGATGGGTAGAGTCTTGCCTTGCGTCACTGCTCATTCTTCAGCACTTCGTTGCGATTTATACTGTGTAGGGTGACAGCGAGTTCAGGGTAGAACCACAATGGCTTCTGTCCTGGTTTTGGTTCTACTGTTTCATTTTTTTGTTCCTCTTCATCATCTCTCTTCCAGATACATTTTACTGTCAGAAGTTCATATTTCACCCTTTTTTTTTTTTTTTTTNTTTTTTTTTTTTTTTTTTTTGTTATCAGTCACTGAAATGATGGGTATCTGAATAGTTAATGCTTGTTAATGCTTGCATTCTTGTTTTCTTGGGCTTCAGAGTACTTTTTTTTTTTTTTTTTAAACTGAGGAAGGAAGATTTCCAACCTCAGTCATTTCTCAAGCTGTCTCTAGGAAAGTAGAGGTATAGTCACTTATACCTGATCTATATCTGGAATTGCATCTTTACAAAGACTTGCATTTGCACTAGTGTGTGTTAAGCAGGTCATAAATGTTCCCTGGGGAGGTGGGAAGATTTGAAACGTCTTCCAAGCCAAGGAGTCTTTGTCTGTATCAGCCTTTCAGGACACCACATCTCTGCAGTTGACTGCTGAGCAGACTGCAGTTGTTCTTATTGCTTCTTTTAGTTGCAAAGGGAGCCACAATAAATGAAGCATGACATTAAAATCAATGCCCATCAGTTACATAGAGCCTTTGGGCAAAACTTGCCCTCCGTTAAGCTGTTACAGAGTGGAATTTTCTCCTGCAGACAGTGCTGGAACGTGGGGCAGCCATGGTGGTTACCTCTCCTCTTCCTTCTCCATCAGGTGGCCTCAAGCCCCTCTGTGGCAGGGTGGGAACTTCATGTGCTCCCCAGGGCTCTGCAGGGCCATGATGGGGAAGTCAGAGGCAGAGGAGAAGGTCACAGAGGTGCAGGATCTCAAATCCTTCCTGCGGCTGCAGTGCTGCCCCTCATCTGCCCTTGCTAGAGCGACTTGATGTCCTGTGTCACTGCACCTTGTGTCATGGGACTGAGGTAGTTGGGGATTCGCATGGTGCTCCCCAGCATGTCCTGTGAGCGCATGCCTTGCCATCATGCACAACGTGCCTGGAAGAGCCAAAGGAAAGACATGTACCTCATCTTTCACGTGGAAACATCTTTAGCCTTGTAAATAGAACGAGTCTCAATTTCCTATACTAAAACGTTGAAAACGAAATTATCTTTGTGTTCAGGGTAATAGCGTGATACTTCATGAGTGTTCAAAACTTATTGGAGCTTAGTCTTCTTTTTCACGCTTGGGGGAGGGGCAACTTTCGTACTTTGTAATAAAATGTGCCATACAAAAGCAATCAAATTCTGAGAGGCAGGATAAATAACAAATTATTCGTAGTCCTAGGATGATTGCATAAAATAATGTTCAATACTAGATTCAATATGAAGGAGTATACTAGTTAAGAAATCATTTAAATGAGATTTTTTTCTGCGGGGGGAAAAAAAAAGCTCTTTATCAGAAAAATAATGAAACCTGATGCGAATCTGAAAATTACTGTGTATCCTTTTATTGTATGTAAAACTGACAGAGGAGCAGTTTCTAAACGTTTGATGAACGATCCCTTCTGACCTTCCGA
The DNA here is from genome assembly GCA_013399365.1 of Pampusana beccarii. Taxonomy (NCBI): domain Eukaryota; kingdom Metazoa; phylum Chordata; class Aves; order Columbiformes; family Columbidae; genus Pampusana; species Pampusana beccarii. The sequence goes on along the minus strand of VWYH01004778.1, from coordinate 9,622 downwards.
AATGCTTCTGTTCTGAATAAACACTTGAAACTGCAGGTCACTTCTGAGAATTAGGATATGCAGCCCTAGGTGCACTCATGAGTAATTAAATAATCTCTGCAAACTGATTTGCCATGTGTCTGACTTGTGTGTGGGAGTAAGTAAATGGCTCAGTGCGCTGATAACAAGACTAAATTTTTATTACAAATTCTGTTTAAGTTTTGAAACAGGCTGCGTTCAACCAGATACTCAAGGACTTAAAATGAAATCTGGTCTTACCCTAGTACGTGTCCTAACTACTAAGCTTCAACATTTTTCTGTTTTGCTGTCCTAAACTTTCTTTCTAGTTAATAAGTCTTTTGGCTCCATTGGGTAGTTAGATGCTGCACTAATGACAGGTAGCTCCACAAGGACCTCACATATCTGAGTGGGGGAAAAAAGAAAGGCAGACAATCTGCAGTATAGATTGCTCTGTTAAAGCGAAATAATGCCTCTGGGTTAAAAACAATCTGTGCGCACGGGATGCTGAGCTCAAAACTGGCAGTTGCTACTCCAGGAGTAGCTGAAGTTGCTCCAGGAGGTGATGCTGAAGTTGCCAGTTGTCTGAAACCACAGGCAGGGATGTTCCGTCTGACGACACCCGTACCACAGCACTGGATACTGGGAGTAGGACTGGAGCAGGCTGAATACTGGCCAGGCTTTCCCTAGCAGCATCTCGTAGTCCTGCTGCATTTACTTAGTGTTACATTAGTGGGCACAACCTTCCAGCACTCTGTTGTTGAAGACGAGGGCATGCTAGAAAGGGCACAAAAACTGTAACCTGTAGTTTTCCTTGTTTGTAGATGACAATTTGCTCGGCATGATGCCTATATCGAACCCCAGGGTGAGACATCAGCTTACCATCAGATATTGAGCCTGGACCCAGGCATCTGGTACAGGTTTCAAGCCCCACTGTATTAATCATGAGCCTGAACATTAGATATTATAGGGACTGATTTCTACATGCCTAGATCCTTTTTGGTTATATTTCACCATATGGGCAACATTATGTGGTACATGCAAAGTGATTTTTGTTTTCCTCAGACTTGTATCTTGCAGACAGGTTTCCAGATATTCATTGGGGCATTTGTTGTGATGGCTGGATTGTTTTGCCCTGTTTTTGGTAAAGGGCTCAGACCCTGACTGTGCACTGAGACTGAACTTCTTCCATCCTGATAAATCGTCTTCTGTACTATCATTGTTGGACACAGGTTACTTAACTCTGTATTCACAGGAAGATTAATGCTGTGTTTGTTTCTGGGATATAGGCCGGAATGAACAGGAGTAGTAGTTTCAAATACATACTACCGTGTCTTCTCTGTAACAATGTAAACAATTATTTTGTCATGTGCCAAGTATAAAAAGATTGAACTATCCATTAGTAGACAAGAATGCAATTATTTAAAGCTTTAAATAGAAATTTGGAAAAGTAACATTCACTCCCAGGAAATTAGGACTGAAAATATGTGCATTGTTTAAAGTTAAATAACTTGTTGCTTAATTGGCTGTAAACCATTAGCTGAGTGTTCTCTATTCAGCCTTTAGTAACAAAGCAAAACATGCATATTGAAAATGTATATTAAAATAATCTATTATAACTGCATATCCAGATTATAGATACGTCTTCTTTCATCCAATAGAAAAGACTTTTGGAAACTTAACTGAATCTTCTTTAAATGTGTGTGTGGCCACCCAGCCTCCTAGTCACTGCCTCTTGCAGAAAGAGAGCAGAGTGCACAGTGAGGCAAAGATACCAGACAGAAGAGAGCAGTGAAGCAGAGGAGAGCTCCCTCTCACATCTCAGCTCTGCAGGCTTTGCAGATAGCAGCTGCCGTGCTTCTTGTTGAGCGTATGTGAATAAATACCACAGATTTGTTGAGAGAGGCACGGTGGGCTCAGGCACTCAACTCCTCTTTCACAGCCGATGTGCAGCACGTGATCCTCCATCCTGGCCTCTGTAGCGGCTTCCTCGCTGCGGCTTCCAAGTACATCTTATGAGTGCTTCCTTTCTCAGATATTCGAGTGATGTTTCAGCAATTCTAGTAGAGCAACCCACTTCCTAGGTTTACAGGAAGATATACACGTGTCAGTGTGTCTAAATCTGTGTATACTTCATATCCGTTCCAAGAAATGTCTATTCTCATTTATCCAGATACACACAGAGGTCTTGGTGAAGATTAGGCATTTAGGCAAAACTTCCATCCCGGGTAGAGTTTTATCTGAGGAAGATTTCGAGTTAGATATCTGGCCTCTTAAACTCTTTCCCTTGCATTTTTTTTTGTCTGCCACCTGGCCAGGATTTTCATAATTTAACCAGCTTTGATTTTAACTCTCCTTCCTGAAACAGAGACTGAATAAAATGGCTTTAGGAAATGCTATGCTATTTAGCATAAGTAGACAGAACCATGTTCTTTCAAGATGAAAAACTGGGTTTGCTCATGCCTTGATACTTAATTGCTTATAAATAAGTAATTACCTTAAAGTAATGGCAACATTCTCCTTCAGCTGGTTGAGCTGGCGCTCGACCATCAAGCCATTTTTTGTTTACACAAATTCTTTATACTTGTCTGACACCTTTATTTCATTTAAACACAAATTTAGCACCACGCTTCCTAAATGCAGAGGATAATGCAGGGAAAACATCGCTAGCTGTTAGTAATGGCAGTCTATGAAGGTAAGTATATGTTCTGTGGCAAGGGTGCAGTTGGACTGCCTGGTTGCTCAACCAGACAGTTTTGAGGGGTAACCCTAAAATGTTTAAACAAGACCTAGGAACTGTAGTGGTAGATTAGGTCCAAAGTCCTGTATCTCATTTGCAATAGCGGCTAGTATCTGATGTGTCAGAGGAAGATGTAAGGGGATAGGTTATGCTGGCTAAATTGGAACATAATGTACTCTCCATACTATTTGCTTAATTTATAATAGCAGTAAGATTTATTGAAGACTGAAGCAGGATCTGAAGAAAAGGTTTCAGATACTAGGGAGAAAAATTAGGATTAAATAAAACACAACTCTAAAGCTAACAGATGTAGCTTTTTCACTTTTTAAAAAAGCTGATCAGAACTTTTTAGAAAACTGCAAATTACTTTTTTGTCATGTGTCCTGTTTTTCTTACAATATTCAGAGCTGTGGTCTATATTGCTGTAATATCCAACATCTGCAGCAAATTGAATCCTTAAGATTTATTACTGTTTTCTGAGTTTTAACATGTGGAGTGCTTCCATCCCTTGAAAAGTTATTTTGGTGCTATCACACCACACAGCTGTGTGATCATAGGAGGCATGAAATCAAAGAGAATGTATTCCTTAACTTACCCAACAGAGCTTTTAAAGCTTTGGATGGAGCAGATAATATAATGTTGTCTTTTGATGCATGAAATAGCATTTAAAATTCCAATTTTACATTGATTGCTAGACATATACAGTGACTGTTGCTCCATCAAATGGAGCTTCAGCATAACTGTCAGATGTTTGGAACAGTCCACATACATTGTCCAACACTCAACCACAGTTCGGAAAAAAGTCAGATTTGATATACACTCCTTCCTCATTCCTGTAGTACACAAGGTAGTAATAAAAATGCGAATAGCATGACAAGAGCTGTGCAATCCACAAGCAGGGTTGAACTTTGTGCAAAGTAAGACATTTGGTTGTTTTTGAGACCAGTTGCTTCAAGGCAGAGGGTAACAATGAGATGTTTGTAATAAGTATTAAAGCGAAGTTGATTTCTCTTCTGCAGACTTAGAAAGACTGCAGAGTGTTTTGTAGTTTGGATTTGATATTTCAAAAGACTTGCTCTAGAAATAGCAAAGTTGGAAGGGTCAGTGAAAGCTTATGTTTGCTATCTGTAAAGCTTCTCTGGTATGTCTGTGATAAAATCTTCTGCTGCAGCATCTCAGCTAAATTCTTATGTCTGTCTTCTGCAAGCAAAATACAGGTAAATCAGCTGTTGACAGCGTTAATAAATACAAATATGGTGAACATGACCACTAGGAAGACAATAGTAAAGTCTGGAGCAATATTACCTGCATACTTATTATTTTCTTACTGCAGAAGTCTATCTACCTCAGAGAAAGATGAAATACAGAATTGATTATTTTCTTCAGATCTGCTCCTTCAACTGCTTAATCTCATCTTAATTGTCACAGTGCTGAGTTCTTTAATTCTGAAAAGCTATCTGTTAGCTCTCATGAAATGTGGCAGGTTCTGTCCTCAAGACGAGGACTAACATCCATCAGAACTGTTTTGCAGTTGAGCTTTGCCTGAGATCGGTTGTGCCTCATGGTGTCTGGTCCCTTGTTCCTGTCCCTTCCCTGTCCCCAGAGCCTCTCCCCTCAGCCCCATTTTGGAGCATCTGTCCCCTTGCACACAAACCTGCCCTGTGGTTTTCACCACTTCCCGTGTGCAGCAGTGGTGACTGAGCTGGGCAGTTGAGCTGGACCTGACTCACTTGGTCTGGAGCCAGACACTGAGCACCACTGCAGTGGTGGCCAGCGCTGGTGCGGTGGGACTTGTGCTTGGTGTTGTATCTGCTGTGCTGCTCGGTGAGTAGGAATAACTGCACCAGGTGAAATCACTGTCATGCCCTCCCCTGCTCCACCTTGTGAGTGAGCCACTGGTGGAAAATACTGAAGGCCAAAAAAATATGAGATGCTCTGACTGACTTTCAAGGGCTAGGAGCATAAACTGCCTTTGGAGAACCATGTTAGAAGAATCATGCCCATGAAAGCATTTGCTAATGCTTCCATCTCAGTAGCTTAGAGGTTTCCTATTTGCTCACAATTTTTCTTCTTGTGATGCCTCATGCTTCCATTGATTCGGTCCTCTAATATAAAGAGACCAGAACTCTTCCCTTTGGAATAAATATTGACAAACTAATAGCTGCCTTATTTATATCTTCAGCTGACCATACTGTCAAATGAATAAATTCCCAAATTTTGCAAGTTAAGACTGAATAAGGCATCAGGCAGGCTTATATGCAGAAAGTCTCTAGGATAGTTAACAGGGACACTATACTGAAATGTAGTCCTTCATTCTTGGCTTTAAAAAAATGCTGATTAAGATATTAATGAATGTGGATGTACATGTATTTCTGTGTGTAATAACTCTGTTTTGCGTGACCATGCTTCACAGTTTTCTCAAAAAGGAATATGTGTTGCTAACAAATATTTAACTGTTTAGGTTCAAATAATTCTAACAGTCAGAGCTGACAATCCTCCTTTGAAAAAAGAAAATAAAACCTTGTCAGCACTGAAGGCACTATAACTGTTGCCCAAGCTAGAACAAAAGACTTTCCTTTACAGATTTAGTCTTTAGTCCAAGTAAATGAGTGCCAAGGTTAACAGACATGGGAAGATCAATGAGAAAAGAAAAAGGACCATCACTTATCACTAAAGAAATTATTCAATGTATCTACTAGACCAGTTCCTATCTTACGTATAGCATGCGTCTAATATAACGTATATACCATGAGGAAAATGGAGAGGCTGTATATTTCATTGACCAAAGACAGCAGACGTTGCACTGATACTCACAAAAGGATAAGAGTTGAGCTTACTATGAGGAAATATTAGGTTGAAAATGATTTACACTAGATATTCTCATTCTGGTTGGACTAGGTGAAATTTGAGCTCAGTTACATAGGCAAATTGCTTCTGCCATCAAAATGGCAGTGATTCGGTACAATAGTGGTGATTCGGTAGTCTGGAAAACTGTTTTGTAAAATCTTCCTCTAAACTTTGAGCTTACCTTGGAAAAGACAGCAGAAAAAGAACAGCCAAAGAATTATACAGCTGTCACTGCAACTTAGATCCTGGAAAAATACCAGAATATACTCAAACAAGCAATTTGTAGTCACCTAGAAAATGATAAGGAGATGAGTAACAACCAGCATGAATGTACTACTAACAAGTCATGTCAAGCTGATATAATTTTCTTCTCTGACAGGGTGAATAAGGGAGAAGCAGTAGGAGTCAAATAATTTGACTTTTACAGATTTTTATGCTCCCTCCGCGTGTCTAACGACTAGGAAAATATGCAGTAGGTGAGACTATTAGGAACTGCAGAACTGGTAAGAAAAATCTACTTTAGAGTAGAAAACCGGTGCTTTAGCCTCAAACCAAAATACTGTATTAGGCATGATTCTTCAAGGACCTTTCTTGAGTCTAGTACTGTTTAGCATATACATCAGTGAGTTGGATGGAGGAATAATGTTTTAGCTATGCAGATGATATTCATTCAAAAGGCTGCAAGTGTGTTGGAAGACAAGATCACGTTTTCAGACTCTCGAGAAATTATTTAACAATTCACTTGAGATGAATGCCAACTTCATAGGGACAGAGGGACAAGACTGCCTGGACAGCACACTTGCAGAAAAGGATTTAAACATTGTAGAGGATTGCAAGCCAAATATGACTCAGCGGTGTCACGCTGTTGAAGTGAGACACACTGGAGTGGATGCATCATCACAAACAGTCTTGAAATAGGAGTCTCCTACTCTGCTCAGCACTGAATTCTGCAGATCGGGAAGGCTGTATGTCAAATGTCAGGGTCCAGAGTGGTGAGGCCAGTCAGAGATCAGAATACAGGTTGGGGAGAACAGTAACTTCAAATTTAATTATGAGAAAATGGAGGGGATCCAATTCTTCAATTACATCAAAAGGTGTGATAAACACAATTAAATTCCCCTCCATGTGCTGCAGGTATGGCAAGTACTAATGGACTTAAATGCTAGCGAGCAGACCTAGGCAAGAAAAAGAAAGAAAAGGTAGTTTAGCACTGATATTGGCTGGGCAGTGATAAGATTACAGCATTTACATCTGTGAGGCTGGTTTAAAAACAGACTGAAGAGATATTAAGGATGGCAGTTCTCTCTCTGGGCCAGAAGGTAGGCTAGCTGATACTGTGATGCCCATTTCTGCTCTTACGGTTTCCTCCTCTATGGGGCCTTTTCTGTGGTGAAGTGTGTAGGAATATTAAGTAATTACGTGAATGCCGGGTCCACTAGTTTGTTCCCTAGGAAAATGGTAACAAACATGAAGCGGACTGAAAAAGCTGGACCTAAATGGAAGTAAAATGTTGTAAGAGACAAATACAAAAAGCAAGTTAGTGTTGGAAACGCATATCGCTTCAGCACCTTATCTGAGGCAATGTCTACTTCAAGGCTTAAATTCCAACAGTGATGCATGAATCGCTTTGAATATTTAAGCAAACTTTTTTTTTTTTTCAAAATATGCACAAATTGTATCAAGATCAAACACTTTGCTTAAGGTGATCTATGTTGCTCAGTCGTCACTAATACTAAAGCTGTATGCTCTTATGCTCTACTTCTGTAGAAAAACTAGGTCATTCTGCAAAACTGAAGAAATCCCTTTAGTTTACTAAATATCTTCTGACCCAGAGGGGCCACATTCTTGCATCCTACACTTTGGCCAATGTCTTTTGTAGTGAAATAATAGCCCACTTTTTTAGTAATAAACAGGTAGTTTTTCAAAAACATAGCAAAGTGCTATTTCAGAGAGAGCAGGTCAGGTAGTTGGTGATTTACTAACGTTGTCATTTCAGTTATCATTGTCTATATCTAATACTAAGCCTTTAATTTTGGAGGAACTGCAAAGGTTTCTAAGGAGCACAAGGAAGGCCTGAGACAGCCCAAAGCTGTAGGAAGATTTCTGCTGAGTGAAAAGTGACACCATTAATATAGATATACGATCACACATTCAAGTGGTATAGTGTATGTTCATTTAGCAACTGACTAGTATTGAAGATTGTTCATAAAGTAACTCAATAAGTAGAATATTAGGAATATTATCTGTAAGTCTGAACTATCTCAGTAAATGTCACAAACTGGTAAAATTGCCCTTTCTCTTAACAGAAAGTGGGGAAGAGAAAGAAACACACCTCTGCTCAGATTTATGTGATTAAACATTACTTTGAAGTCTTTTCAATGTATATATTTGTTAAGTGTACTGTTGGTTTTCTTACCTATCCACACAGACAATTGTTTTATGTGAATTTGGATGAAAAAAAGTGAGAGCCATAAAAGCCAAAGCCAAATGCTATGTTAGAAAGCAGAGCAATCATCTTCATGTGAGATTTTCGTATATGAATTAGTAGAACAAAATCAGGAGCAATCCCTTTTCCAGCAATCTACAGCATACTTGTTCTCAGGTAATCTAAGAGTAATCCCTAGTTTGAAGAGTATATACACTAAAGTATGTGCAGCTACTTTAATATTTCGAGTTGTTTCTGACCGTCTTTGTATTCTTACCGTGTTTATATAGTCTGTCTGATCCTGCTCTTTAAATGTTCGTTTTGGTTACCCAGTGCCATTTGTCATCCTTTCCCATGTGTTTGTACTGAATTCCCTGTGTAAAGGAATAAAAAGCAAAACTTGGTTTTGTCATGAGCAAGTTCTGATAGAAATTAGACGTTTTACGAAGAATGCTGATGAAAATCTTTTCAGCAATGTACCAAAAAGGTAGATGGAATGGAAAAACTACTTCTGTGGAATTTGCTTTCTTGATGAAGCAGTCAACAGTGAGTGATAGCAGAATTCTCATTGCAAAAATAGCACTGGCTCATTGGATTCCTTTCCTTTTTAAGTACAGCAAATGCCAAATCTTCAGTTATAATGAAGACCCAATCCTTATGGCATAAAAATTCTAACTAANTTGATTACATCACTGTTGGCAACGTGGCAGGCCTGCCATTGTTTAGATTATTGTGGGATGACCATGTTAATCTCCCAGAGCCACTACTAATGTATAAGTAACTGCTCTGAATTTAAGTATCTTCGTGGAGTGAGTCACAGCTGGCCGATACATTGATTTTTGCTTTGAAAATCAACAGAAGAATTATTTTTTTTACTTCCCAATAGAGGTGTCTCTATAAAAACTCGTAGCTACCTAATTGCACTAATGAGCTGTCCTGTGCCTCAATGTTGCTAATATTCGTAAAATACAGAATCAAAACCCACTACTACTACCTCTGAAACTTCTGGAAGGGGAAGTGCCGAAGGGATTGTCCTGGCTTCCTCCCACCCTATTCTACCAAGTTTAACAACAGCAATGAGCAGTTTCAAAAGCTAAACACTTTTTCTGGTGCTGTAATGAAGACTTCTGGTTTGTTTGGGGTTTTTCATTTCTTGTTTGTTTGTTTTCAATGACTATGTTTTTCTTAAATCTGCTTTGGGAAATGTCTTGGTGATTATGAGACTACTGAGTCAGTGTTCCATCATAATCATGTTATTTTTCCATGCTTCATTTCTAAGATCATGTGGACTGAAGTATTTTATCTGGAGAAGTTTCTTGCTTTAAAAGTAGTGACTCCTGTGAGATATAAATAATTTCAATTCAGTCTTAAAAAAAAATCAGACTAAAGGCTGAGAAATTCAAAACTGCAAATTGTCATGGACATTATTCTTCGTGAAGTCACATTCTATAAATACTTGTAGCATTTGTCAGATTTTAGTTAAAAACTCAAGAACTGGTTCTTCTTGCCCCTTGTTTTTAAAAATAGTGATGTGAACTCTGTATTTTTTCCTTTGTATGTTTCTAAGTCTTAATATTTTAATTAAGATGGGAAGAATTCCAATGCTTTATTTC
>VWYH01004777.1:1200244-1211946 GCA_013399365.1 Pampusana beccarii | reverse complement strand
AATCCCTGACATTCCGTGATTCTCTCTTTGTTCATCCCTGTTAACGTGCCCTCTGAAATGGTCTCACCTCTCCCTGATGAGCTCAAGGCATCTCACTTTCCACAAGCTTTCCATTTGGCTTCATCCCCAGGTAGATGCCGAATTAGCATGCTGAAGCTTGGTGCTACTATTTTAATTATGCGGTACGGTGCTACACTTCCTACGATGACACCGACAGCAAAATAGAGAAGAAGCAAGCAAGCAAGCGAGAGAAACTCCCTGCACTTGCTGCTGTGCAGTCCCAGAGGAGATCTAACTCAGTCTGTAATTGCTGTTCTGGATAGCTTCTGCCCTCAAAACAATTTTCTGCTGGTCTGTTGTTGCTTAGGTTGAATCAGTTTGATTTATAGAATGACATTTTTTTTTCCTCTCCAGCCGTAGACAAGAGAAAAATATTTGTTGAAAGGCTGTTGCAGCGAGATTTACTTTTTGCCCATCTAGCATCAGAGAAGCTTGCTCACATTTTATGTGATTTTTTTTTCCTTTTTTTCCCCCCCCCTTCCTTGCCCTATCTCACAAAAGAGAATGGGTATAGAAGAACCCCATCCTTTATTAGTCTTTCTGTGTGTGTGCTCTGGATCTGTGGTTCACACATGCTGGACCACAGGGTTGGAGATGCCCCAAGAGCGTTGCACATGGGACGATGCTCAAGAAGCATCTCAGCATCTTTTTGGTAAAACATGCCAGACACTACAAAGGGGTTTGGTTTTAATTTTTTTTGTTTGGTTGGTTTGTTGTTGTTGTTTTGTTTTCCAAAGATAACAAGCACTAGGGTTTTGTTTTGCTTTGTTTTGTTTTGTTTTGGAGTGCTTCCATATAAAGAAATACACACATAGATGTTTTGTTAGATCTTTCAGAATCTCCTTCAGGTTTATTTTATAGCTCTTCTAGCTGCTTGTTGCAGAGTAGATGGTGGGGCAGAATGGGACCTTACTTGTAGAATTCAGTGTCTCCTGAATGCTGAGTCAGCAATTAATTTAGTTGCTAATTTGTAGTCCTTTAAAAAAAAATGGATGGATGGCTTCTGAGTACACATAAAAGCACATTTGCTAAATAGAACAGACCACTGATCTTTCTGAGGCCATTTTTTAATGCAAACCTAAGGCAAACACTCTTAGAAAGAAGTGTGACTCTTCCCTTCAGGACCTGAGCTGACATTGATAAAGGATTCTGTGATCTGGCTGAACATGAGAGAGAAATTATTGACAGCACTTGCTTGTTGTGTGTCCTTTTGAGGAGAGCATGTTTCCCTCTCTGGTTTATTTAACACCATTCTTGTGTTTGCAATACAGAATTGTCCTTAGAATACCATTATGGTCAGGGATAGATACATTAGAAGTTTTCAGTGTGGATAAATCTTCACCCCTCTAAGCGGAGAGTGGAAGCGAGAGGATTTTTACTTTTTTGCCATCTTGGCAAATACCTCGGTAACATTCATCCCATGGTGAAGTGGGCTCCTGGGATTTACGATGAGGTTTGTTCTCATCTTGGTAACAATATCTGGGTTTTACAACCCGACTTGCTCCCGGATAAATTTTAAAAATGTGGAAATTGTGTCTCGTTAAAGTAAAAAACGGGAAAAGGAAATTTCTAGTTTATCTGCCAAATCATATTTACAACCGTTTCTGTGCCAGAGTTGGAATTTCAGAATTTTTTTTTCCGAAATCATAGTACTTTGCAGTGATATTATTCAGGTTAAATGACTTAAATAGTCCTGTCATTTTAACCCAATGCTTTCTTTTAAGATATTTCCAAACTAACATCCCTTGTGAGAGTTAATCCTCCACATCTTCAGAGTCCCAAACTCTTCCATTTCTCTGGTTTTCGCATCTCCATGACTTATTTATTGGCACTTCTCTGCTTTTTATGGTCCTCTTTAGTTTACTGTTGTTTCTTTTTTGCCGTCTCTGATATTAAGTGTTGACTAGTCTTAAATCCTTTCTGTTCCAGCATGGATGCCATTAAATCCTGTCTACTAATCGGTATGAAATTTTTTTTCCTCTGGAACAAAAATAAAAAATAAATAATAATAATTAAAAAAAAAGGTTTTAGATGAAACCGTTTAAATGTTTCCCTCTTGCTCCCGAATGTAGGGAGGGAATTGTTGCCAAACAAGAAAGGCTGGTGTTGATTTAAACTCAAGAAAGCCCAGCCTAGTTAGCTGGCAGGGAAACAGCATTTTTGGAAGGGCAGCTAGCTGTGGTTACTCCTGTTTTCTGTGGGATCAAGGGGATTTAGGAGGAGCTGTATTTCACTCTGAATTCCACGTAATATGTGCAAACGTGGGAGACCAAAGGCAATGTGATTTTGCTAACAAACTCTGATGCCTGGCGAGTTCAGAGGTACTTCATGATAGAGATAACCTGGCAAGAAGGAACAGGAACATAGCTCCTAGGTATATTCCATTATGGAAGGTCTTTATTTCTGGCTATTTTTCTTCTATTTTTTTTTTTTTCCTTCTTGTTTTGCTTACATATATCAGGGACTTTGAAACTTCGCGTTGCCAGGTTAAATTATTCAACAGATTCCTTGCTTCAGGTCAGATTGCTTTGTGCTCTGTGCTTTACAACTCACCCCTGTTTGTTTTTCTTTAAATCCAGTACTTGTGTTTTTTCCTTCCTAACAACTCAACGGCTGGCTTTAACTAATGCATATTTGCTAAACAATGATTTTAAGTGTTGTTACAGTGTTATGAGAAGAATATATGTGTGCTCTGCAGCAGCAGATGGCTGTTTCATCCCAAGCACGTGGATATAAATGGCAAATCCGAAACAGTACTCTTTATATACAGCGTTGCATTTCCTTTCTCATTCTTCCCTTTTCTTGTCATAATATCTGGGGATTGGGAGGCAGACAGCCCAATTTCTTGTAGTTAAATTACCTGCGGAGGATCCTATGAGAAGTTAATATATCTGGTCTTTTAATATATCTGGTCTTTCTTAGACCAAATTGCCCACTTGTTTTATTCCAACAGAACTGCAATGAAAGATGAGGGGATGTGTGTAATTCAATGTATTGCAATAACCTCTAACTAAACAAACATATGTGCAAAGCCATGTTCATGAGTTTTAAGCTGCATTCATGCAAAGCACTGTAAGAGAAGCAAAACAAAATAAAATAGCCTGAAGAATAGAAAGAATTTCCTTTATGTTGCAAGTAACAGAAACCAAAGGCTGTTGTCAGTAGCAATTTAGGCAAGAGAGACAAATAAGCATTCTCAGGCTGTTTAGTATTATTATTTGTTTAATTTTCCCTTACTCATCTTTTACTAACCAGCTGAATGAGAGCAGAACAACACATTAAAGTTATTTCTAAATTCTTCAAATTTTGTTAAACTTTAGCTTTCTCCTTTCCAAGATTTTTACAAGAGAAAATTAAAAACTCTCCCACCCCAAAAAACCACAACTAATTTCTCCTCATTTCCTAGCAATGATTTACTACCACAGTGAGTGTTCAAGTGCAATCTCAAGTTACTGAAACTTCATTGATTTTTACAAAAAATTCTGCAGTATTTACAAGTTATGAATAATACCATACATAATTAAAGCTTCATTATGCTTGACAAGTGAGTGAATGAAGTGTGTTTTGTGATGAATTATCCAGTATTTGGTTGGGGGCTTTGTTTCTTTTTGGTTTATTATGATTTCTCACAGCTTTTTAAACCTTTTGTTTTTCCTGCTTCTTCAGTTATTCAACAATTTGGTACATTCTAGAATTCACAATGGGACTCCCAGGCTTCAGTGTGAATTAATGTGATTCTATTGCATTATATCATTAAATGTTATGCCACTTAGATTCTCATAACAAACTTCAGTAGGAGGGTGTAGATTCGTTATCCACCGTTTTCTAAATTTGCCAGTAAGGATGCTGAGGTCTTTAAGAAGCAATCGGACCTTTTTACATGATGGACAGGAGTTGCAAAAGGACCCAAGCAGATAAATTAATTACTGTGCAATTAGCCTCAGGAGAAGCAGATTCTTAGGAAGTTATTTCAATGCTGCAGAAAGCATCTAGGGCTGGGTTCCCCAGTTCAAGGGGTACATGGACACACTGTTGGTCAGACAGTCTGTAGAGCCTTCGTCCATGGAGATACGCAAAACCAAGTGGACAAGGCCCTGAGCAACCTTCTTTAATTGACTGCTTTGAGCAGGGGGCTTGGACTAAATGATTTCCAGAGGTTCCTGTTAACCTCAATGTTTCTGTGATTCTGGGATTTGTACAGCTTAACAAAATATATCCTGTTTGAGTGCCTTTTTTTTCTGCTCCACTAATGTTGCCTTACTGGTAGTGCGTTCAGCAGTATCTGTGTTATTATGCCTGTTATTGCTAGATTAATTCTTTTTCTAAGAGGCAACGTCACATGAAGTCAACATATGCTCACTTTTGCTCTTGTGTATGGTAAGTGTTCAGAAATGAGGGAAGCAAAACTCACTGGGAATTTGCTGTGTTTTAACTAGGAAAATTTCAGTGCTGAATCTATTACATATAGATATAGATATAGACATAGATATAGATATAGATGTACAATTCAAAATGTATGAATCAGACCATTCATCAAATAGGTCTTTCCTTATTGCCTTACCGATGAGATTTCAGATTCAGTGGGTTTTTGAGAAGCAGATCAAGGCAGGTGATCACCTCCTCTGTTCCTTTCTGGTGAGACCCCATCTGGAGTTGGAGACGGAGACCCCATCCAGCTCTGGGGCTCCCAACATAAGAAGGACATGGACCTGTTGGAAAGGGTCCAGAGGAGGCCATGAGGATAGTCAGAGGGCTGGAACACCTCCCCTATGAGGACAGGTTGAGGCAGTTGGGGTTGTTCAACCTCAAGAAGAGAAGGCTCCAGGGAAACCTTGTATCAGCCTTCCAGTAGCTAAAGGGGACCTACAAGAAAGCTGGAGATAGACTTCTTACCAGGTCATGTAGTGACAGGACAAGGGGTGATGGCTTTAAACTGAAAGAGGGTAGATTTAAATTAGATATAAGGAAGAAATTCTTCGCCATGAGGGTGGTGAGACACTGGAACAGGCTGCCCAGAGGAGCTGTGGATTCCTCATCCTGGAAGTGTCCAAGGTCAGGTTGGACGGGACATTGAGCAACATGGTTTAGTGGAAGGTGTCACTGCCCGTGGCGGGCAGGTTGGAATTAGATGATATTTAAGGTCACTTCCAACCCAAACTATTATATGATTCTCTGATGTCTCCATCGGTTTTACAAACAGCATTTTGTCAGATGGATGCTATGCTGAAAGATGGCCTTTTTCTATGTAAGAATCTGCACCCTGGGATGAATGGCCTAGGTCAAAAATAACTTTTGTAGAAATGAAAGGTTTTGCTGCTGTTATTACTTTTTTTCCTCTCTCTTAGTCCTCCACAATTCTGAAAAGCAACCATTTAATATGATTATTCTACTTGTTTCTTATAGAAAGCATGAGTCAACCGGCTGACTTAGATCCAGCAAACCATGGCATTGTTTAAGGGGATTTTTGATTTACTATGGGGGCATTATAACCTTTTCTTTTAATTCTACACAGATGAGGTTTTCTGTGTTTTTTTGTTTTTGTTTTGTTTTTTCTTTGCAAAGCTTGCCTGTATAACTTGCTTTCTGTGCTTGCGCATTATCCATCCATCATTAATGTTAGACTTTCTGTCTTTTCAGAGTGACATGTTGGATGTGAACCAGATCATTAAAGACCTGGCCTCCATGGTGCATGAGCAAGGAGACACAATAGGTAGGTATCGCTGTTAAATTATAGGCTTTATTACCCTCCTGCACCACTCCAATGTGATGTTGTGTGTTCCCCCACGAGCAGCTCTTTGTTGATGCTGTGATTATTTTTCCTGCGCTTTGGGCATTTTGTACATCCAGTGATATTTTGATCTGACAAGCTGCCCGGTACAATAGGGTTCTGATGTTAAGGATAGTTAGCTGGTATATTTGGCATAAAATAGAATTCTCTGTGAGATTAATCCATTCCCTTTTGACTGTAAAAAGGAAGACGGAGAATATATAACATTAACTGGAAAGGGATGCAATTCTTCCTTTCTACCTGGAACTGTCATTAAAAAACAATAGTAGAAGCAATTATTGTTATTATTATTTATGGTGGTGGAGAACATTAGGCAGCTTGCTTCTTTTAAATGGAATTTTCTTTCCACATTGCAGGGTGTGTCTAATTAAATTTACAGTAGCCAGACACCATGATATGTCCACATGCATGGTTTGAAGCTTCTGCAAATTAGTTGACCTCCTCTTGCTCTCCAGCTACCAGTGGCTAGGAGCATGATGGAGAAAACCTGGGAAAATAGATGAGTAACCCCTGATTTTACCTTTAAGAGCAGCCCATCACTGACAGCCACCGCTTTTTGTGAATAGAGGGACAAGAAACAGTAGATCTGCTCCTTTAAAATGTCTTCTGACTCTTGTCTTTGCCACCGCTATCTTCTGATGCAGCTGAGAACAACGAGACTCTGTTTTTTTCTCCATCTCTCGTTTTGTAGATGTATGATAACACTATGCAGTGCTTCAGAAGCAGCTGTCTACTTCCAAATTTGAGAGCTAACCATCCTGAAGCCACGGTGAGGGACTTAAACTCCAGAGAAATAAGACTTGTGGAGATATTTCTAACCTGGAGTTCTCACTGGAGCTCCTGGGAGCTGGATCAAGTCCTAAGGCAGCCATACGTAGATCATAAAAGAAGAAACTCTTCTTCGCTGTTTAATAATCTCTCTGGATTTCTTCGCTAAGCTCACACCTTTGCAAGCTTCCATTAGCATAAGATACCTCCTTTCGCACTGAAATGAGCTACCTGCATCCCATGCAGAAACACCGCCCGGGTTCACAGGTGCAGAAAAAAAACAAAAGATGATATCTAAACCCAAAATTTATTTGTTTATACTAGTTTGGAAGCTAATTTTTGTACATGGATAATTTTGGAGCCGGGTTCGTCTCCTGAAAGCACATCAGATGGTGATGCCTTGAGGGACATGACAGCATACATCAGCTAGCTTCAAGATCCTTGTAACTCTGTTTCTTAAGGCAATATTTATTATTTTAAGATGTCGCTCATACATAAAAGTGACTCCAGTATTAACTTGCCTGTGAGAAACTGTTAGACTAAATAGGATAGTTTGTCTTTGAGCCAGCATAATGTTTTGTTGCTTTTATATCTGGCACATTCTTTCTTCTTCCTGTTCCACTGCAGATTTTTAATAGTTTCTTTAGGAGGATTTTTTCAGCCTGGCACCCAGTCAAGGTACCTTCCCGACCAATTGCAGAAAGATCCCACTGTTTATCTTTTGACATTCATATTACACAGAAGTAAGTGAGATTAAGAATCAGGAGCCAAAGGGATTTGAAACCCCCAAAGTGAAAATTCAAAAGCAATATTGATAAGAGTCAGTTCTCTTGGCACTTGCTTTGTTGGTTTTTTTTAATGCATTCCTCTTACATGCATGAAATGAAAGTGTGGTGTGCGCTTATTTAGAAAACACAGGGAAAATACATAAGCGGGGAATGTGAGATGTGCAATTCGACAAAATGCTCCCAGGGCTGTAGAGCAAACCGCTGTCCAGTTCACCTCAGCTGGGGGGAAGTAATGGGAAGAGCTTGTATGGTCTCTGCATGGCACAGACAGAATAACCCATACTTCTTACAAAAACCTAAAAGTATGTTTTTTCTCATGTGTGGACCAGTTCCTTAATGAATACATACATAACACTCCCCAAGATAGAGAGCAATTTCTGTCATGCAATGTGGAAATATGTGAAATATTTCTATGGGGCCTGGAGCATCTTTCTTATGAGGAGAGACTGAGAGAGCTGGGGCTGTTCAGCCTGGAGAAGAGAAGCTGACAGGGGATCTCATCAATGTTTATCAATATCTCAAGGATGGGTTTCAAGAGGATGGACCAGACTCTTTTCAGTGGTGCCCAACGACAGGATGAGGGGCAGCGGGCACGGATTGAAACACAGGAGGTTCCATCTGAATATAAGGAGAAACTTCTTTCCCTTGAGGTACCAGAGCCTGTCCCAGGCTGCCCAGAGAGGTTGTGGAGTCTCCTTCTCTGCAGACATTCAAACCCACCTGGACACCTCCTGTGTGATCTGCTCTGGTGAACCTGCTTGAGCAGGTGGGTTGGACTGGATGATCTCCAGAGGTCCCTTCCAACCACAACCATTCTATGATTCTGTGTGATTCTTTCAGCCAGTGGGATTTACTGTGTAAAGATGGATTTGTATGTATTTGATCTGGACAAAGAGGTAGAGGACTGGTAAATTAATTCCTTTTAATCTTAAAACAGATGGCTGGTATGTCATCTTGGGATTTCTTCCCATTTTAGGGAGCCGGGGAGGTTACAGATACATTGGCAGAAAGTTGGTTCCAAAACTTCCCAAAAGAGAAAGAAATGAGTCTCTTTTAAAGGTGTAAACTGTTTCCAGAACAATGTGAGTTGTTCCTTCTGGCTTTGACAAGTGTGATGGAGCTGCAAGCAATGATGTAAGGGGTGAAAGTTGAATTAGAGCCCTTTAGAGAAGGAATGTAGCTCTTGCATGTTATTTTGGCATAACTAGTAAGGTTACATACACAGGTAGGTTGGAAAAGCAGCTCTCCTAAAACAAAAACAGAACAGCATTTTCTTTTGCCATCGGCAAGAACAAGCAGAAGCAGTAACTGTATTATTCAGGTCACCTTTATACTCTGTTCCAAGACAAACAGAAACCTACAGAGGTGGATAAATATGCACTTGTCTTCATCAGATACTAACATAAATACTGGCAGCTATGTTGTTGACACTTTCTTCAGAGGAACTGGGGATTTAAGGATTCCATTCTCCCTAACACCAGCTATAAAACTGATTTCATGGAACTATGTCTATTTATCCCAGTACGGCCAATGAAAGAACAAGCTTGAACATGTGAAATAGCGATGTTCAGTATGAAACACTGGAAATGTTTCAAGCTGTTGAGGCACTTGTAGTTCAGTTGGACATCCATCTATGAGTATGGAAAGGAGTGACTGTTGCTCTAGCAGTCACCCCCAACGTAATTTGCTTCTCACAGTGCGAAGTCCTTGATCCTTGCCTTGGAAGCTTTGGCTAAAGAACCCTTCTGCTACCATGAAAGTAAAGTTTAGCAGTGGAGATGGCCCTCTTCTAGCAACCTTAAGATCTTGCCATTGGTACATCAGATCCATAAAGTTACTATCAATGCACTCCAGAACCTCCTGGATTATTTGTGCCCTGCTGTGTTGTCCCTCCAGCAAGTATTGGGGTGGTAGAAGTCCCCCATGAGGACCAGAGCCTGCAAATGTAAGGCTGTTGGTATCTATCCATAGAGGGCCTCATCCACTTTGTCTGTCCTGTTTTTAATCCTAACCCATAAACTCTCCATCAGCTCCTTATCTATCCCCAGGCAGAGCCCCATGCACTACAGCTGCTCTCTTACATAAAGGGCAACTCTTTCTCATCATCTTCCTGTCCTTCCTACAGAGCCTGTATCCTTCCAATGACACTCCAGTCATGGGAGCCATCCTACCACGTCTCTGTGATCTCAACAAAATCATAGCCCTGCAACTTCACACAGATGTCAAACTCTTCATGTTTATTCCCCATAGTGTGTGCATACTTTAGAGAGGCAACCCAACATGTTGAGTTCCTGGAGAGGGTCTGGGGTACTTGCCCACATGGTTGCCTTGTAGGCACCTACATGAAACTTCTAGAGGTGACCCTGCCCAGGCCCAATTACGATGACTTTGTGAACCCTTCCTGCCACACCACTCTATGCCCATTATTCAGCGGTCCTGTCCATTGCTCCCTCACAGGACTGTTGGTCACCCTGTCCTGCCCCCATTATTCCTAGTTTAAAGCCCTCCATATGAGGTCAGCCATCCTATTAATGAAAATAATTTTGCCCTGCCTAGTGAGGTGGATCCCATCTCTCCCAAGCAGAAGCTGGTCTGCCAACAGGGTCCTCTGGTTACAGAACCCAAAACCATGTTGTCAGCACCAATTCCACAGCCAATTATTGATTTTTCCTCCTAGTACCCTCCTCCTCACATCCTTTCCCCTCACCAGCACCCCACAGGGATGAGGCTGCATAGGGATGCTTTTGCTAAGAGCTCTTCTAAAATTCTGTGAAAATACTCTTTCTGTTGACTCAAAGGTAACCTAGGCCACTAGCTTGTTTTGGCTTCAAGGGCTTTGACTCATTGATAGAGTAATCACAGAACATAACTACATAACTACATAGTGTCTGTCAGGCTAGAGCCCATAGACCCACCAAGATAAATATAAACATGGCAGCTGGTGCTTTCCCTCAGTCTCAGAAGAACTTCGTGTCAATATATTCAGTCCTCGAGCAGCGCTGGTGTTCACTGACATACCGCGTTGTCACTTATTTTCTAATGATAATAATAATAAACCTTCTTCAAAGTACAATCCATTTGTGTGAATGCAAATGTGTTGCTTATTTTAGAAGACTTTGAATGTGGGGAGGTTTGTTTTTAGGTTTGGGGTTTTCTTTTCCTGTGAAATCAGCTCAGCTTTGTTGCCTCTTTTATCTGTGTTGCCTTTCTGACCTGAAGGATGGTTTAACATGTAGACGCTGTCAACATTCACCCTTCCACACATGTCCTCCTCCAGTCTGGCTGCCTGAACACCACAGCCAAGAGTCTGTTCCCGGAGGCGATAAGGGAAACCAAGCTGAGAAATCATTCAGCTGGATCCTTAACTAAACTCTCCTGAGTTATGTGTCTCGGTTGGAACATCTGCAGAAAATGAACACATCTTGAGAATAGTCCCTGAATACCTGAATGTAACAGCTTTAAAATCTATGTTCGGTTGAATGTGGTCTGCAAAGTCTCTCATTTGGTTAAGTTTCCTAAGTGATCTCGGAGGAGGCTGTTATGTGAATGACTGCGTTTATGTTCTTATTCGTTCCTGATGAAGTGGGAAATCTTCTCTTGGTTCTTTTGCTTTCAGCCACTTGTTGAAACATGGAGCTATGTGTCAGTGCAGAGCAGGAGGGATACGCTGGGGTATTTCTGCATAAGTGATAATCTATTCCACTTCCCAAGAAACCTCCAATTTCTTTGCACATCTTAGGTATATATCGTGTCATCAGTTTGCTCTTTTGTTATCTACGTCTGATGAAGCTTCGTTGTAAACCACCCCAGCAGCTGGAATTACATAGAATTACTACCGTTTAATTGCCTTGTACTCAACAACTTTAAGACCGCGGTGTTTTGTATACCACTGGCTCGCTCTCCCTGTTTCTCTGGACTGCAGCAGTGGGGTCTTCTACTGTCACTTTTTACACATCCTTGGCTTCAGGCAGTGCTGAAGAGTCTGTGAAGTGCTCAGTTTTGTGTTAGGCACAGGTTTATGACTGCTGCTCCAGCTGAAATGTTGGAGTCAGATGTGGGCTACAGTGATGAGGTTCAACAAGGCCAAGTGCTGGGTCCTGCACTTGGGTCACACCAACCCCAGGCAGCGCTACAGGCTGGGGAAGAGTGGCTGGAAAGTGCCTGGGGGAAAAGGACCTGGGAGTGTTGGTGACAGCGGCTGAACATGAGCCAGTGTGTGCCCAGGTGGGCAAGAGGCCACCAGCAGCCTGGCTTGTGTCAGGAACAGTGTGGCCAGCAGGCCCAGGGCAGTGACCGTC
>VWYH01004777.1:1162928-1196365 GCA_013399365.1 Pampusana beccarii | reverse complement strand
CTCCTCTCAACTCACTCCAGCACCTCAAGGCCTTTCTTGTCGCCCTTATTTGGGAACAGAATCACTGTCCCTTCATACCCAAGCCAAAGGAGAAAGGAAAAGGCAGACCCTTCCAGCAGGTTTTTTCAGTCTCTCTAAATCCTACCACCCCTCTGGAAGTTCTTGCCTTTCCATCCTCAAGCAAGGTACCTTGGCAGGGAGCCTGGAACTGAGCAAGGTGAAGCTTGTGAAACGTCACTCGCGTTCAGCAAAGATGCACTGACATAGCTGTGAGTGACACGTTCGTCATTCGCTTCTTAACGTCATTGATTTATTACTTACTTCCTTGTGACTTGACCCAAATTATCTTTCCTTCCCTCGCTTTCCTGTTGTTAATCAGCAGAAATATCAAGTCAAATTGTGTTACATATTGATGTCTCATTTTTATAGAGTTTTAGAGCTGTTTCGATGGGGTTTTGTTTGTTTTATTCCCCCCACCCCGTGTCTCAGGATTACAAGCTGCTACAAAAAATATTTTAAATTGGAGATTTGCTTGTTCCAAGGCTGCTATTCCCCTGTCAGGAGAACAAGTGAGCAGAAACAGAGCCACCAGGGTCCAACCTCCTCCTGTAACATCACATCAACTCATACAGGACATGTAGCACACATCCATCCCACTTGTGAAAGCCCGGGCTGGGAAAAACGTATATGGTGTTTGTGAAACATCGTGCATGACATATGATTAGCTAAGGGGGCGTTCACAGTGTTTAATTTTATCTAATGAAGACAAATGTCCTTAGTCCCCCCAGAAGGCAGAGGAAAGTGCTGGCTTCCTCTGGAGGGCCATTTAGGGATGCTAAATTAAGCTCCTGCTCTTATTTCCCCCTGCCCCAAGAGGAGCAAAGAGAGATTACTCTTGTTTCAGTAGGATGCCTTTCATAAATTTCTCCTCTGTAACTCTCCCAGGTCTAAATGATTAATTTTCTGATGACAATGAGCCTTGAAAGACATTGAGTAGTGAAGGGTCTGCACTAAGATCCTGAGAAACATCAGATATGTGAGGAGGTTCTGTTACTTTGATCAGGCGATTGTCAAGGTGGTCAACACATTCTCTCCACCCCTTCCGAATTTCCCACATACCCCTGTCCCTTCCAAATCCCATCACAAAGTAGCTCAATGCATAGAGGCGCTTTCCTGCGTAAAGCTGTATTTTGTAACCCAAAAACATTGTCAGACTTTGTGCTTCTAAAATTAACGGTGGTCCCAGCAGGATATTAGTTTTTTACCTCATTTTTCCTTTTTTCCTCCTCATCTCAACCTGTGTCACAGCTTGGCTGTAGGAAAGCTATGGCATGTTTGAGCTTTGGGTGGTCAGGAACGGAATTTCAAGTGATGCAAACTGCTATTGCCCCAATGGCTGGTTCTTACGGAACCTCCACAGAACATATACAAATTATTTTAGGCAAAAGGAATCTGGTTAACTATGCATCATGTAGTCATCCTTAACCCGAGAAGTCAATACTTGTAAGCAACTAGGCAACTAAGAATTTGTCACCGTTGGTGACAAGTTATTCTGGCTGATGCAGCCTGGGTTAATGACTTATTAACTCTTGATTTCTCTGCTTTGTGCCCTGTTGTTTCCATATGCAGAAAGGCTTCTATACACAGTGCTGAGAGTCAAATCAGGGATTGTATTAATTAATATTTGCCAATTATGCAGCACCATCCTAACATGCAGAGAAAGCAAGCACTGCCCTGTCCTGCAGAGCAAATCTAGCCCATAGATCTGCCACTTTTTAGATATTTTTCACTTCTAACTGGAAAACATCGTGTCCCTCCACTGCTACTCCTACAAAATATGTAGAATGGCCAATTATTAATTGGTGGGTCAGCATCAATGTCTGTCTGGAAAGACAGCAGGGCCACTCCTGGAGTTAGGATGTCTATAAAATTATTTTTAAATAGAAACATAATCCCAATTGACAGTGATAGCACTGGTGGAGACATGATAGGATTTTCCTTGTAAACTTGCCTAGGACCTCGTTATTATCAAGTGGCAGGTTGAAATCTGTCTACCAT
This sequence comes from Pampusana beccarii, assembly GCA_013399365.1. Lineage (NCBI taxonomy): Eukaryota > Metazoa > Chordata > Aves > Columbiformes > Columbidae > Pampusana > Pampusana beccarii. The sequence continues at coordinate 1,194,307 of VWYH01004777.1, read as the reverse complement.
GTTTCACTTACAAGAAACACCGTGTTTCTCAGACGCACCTATTTGAAGTAGGCCCTGGGTAGATCCACTCATACGGCAAATCCGCAGCTCAGTACAGTGTGTCATCCATGTTTCTGTTCGTCACTTTTTTGTAATTCAGCACCAGTTTTCTTCTACTGGTTTTGAAAACAGAAATCTGGCGTTTCCCCAGAAAAGCCTTCAGATCAATGCAATACTGGAAGTAAACTCTTCAAGGCTGTCACTGATGTGTGCGTGTGTGTGGATGCAGCTCTTCTAAGGCTCTGTAGAAACAAAATTAATATTTCTTTGCAGACAGAGTCAGTTAAAAGCTGAGTTAAAAGCCTTTTGATCTCTTCCTGCCGAGTCACGAATGCAAGGAAAGCATTTGGGCAGAGGTCCGTGATGCCGACCAAGGTCCAGAGCATTAAACTTTTAATAAAAATGGTTTCAGAAGCATTGGATGTCGCCAATAAAATTATGGCATATCAATCTATAAAAGTGCTATCTACGTACTTTATTTCTTGTGTATTACAGTATTCATGATCTAAAATAAAAAGAATGAAACCCCATCTCTGCCAGGTGTAAAACAAGAGGTTTCCAAGTATTAAGATGAAGTTTGTTTGTTCCGTGGTTCTGTTGGCTTGTGGTTTCTTTGCCTTTTTTTTTTTTTTAATTTATGACAAATGTATAATTACGTTAACAGACTTGAAACACTATTTCACTTTAAAATGCCAAAATTTGAGCACAGCCACTTTCCACAGTTTATTTAACCCTCATTTCTTTACCTGTGACAAAAGTGGCTAGCCTGATTAGTGTTCTTTCCTTCGAAAATAAAAGAATAAAGTACTTAAATATTCTGTGGCACATCTTAATCTAATTCCTAATAACATCATTTGAAGAATTTTCATTATTTTTTTTTAAGGGTTAGATAAATTGCTGGAACCTGATTCTCTGTGGTTTAATTCCTCCTGACCGTTACACTCCACGGTGTAATAACTGCTCTAAAACCCACAGAAGCAGCCCAAGTGCACATATTCTCCTGTTGCGGCCAAAAATTGTTGGCTGCACATCTCTTAGGGGAGAAGCTGGTCCAGATTTCTAAGATTTCTGCTTGAAACACAACACCTTATTTGTAGGTTTGATACCATAGGTGTCTTGCTTTCTAAGTGCAGCTCTGGAATCAAAAGTTAATACTTGTCTTTGATGGAAGTGGGGAACTGCCAGCTGCCATGTGTAGGTGATAATTTTTCTTTTCTAGTCTCATTTTGGTTCCTCATGGTTTCTCCAACTTCACTCAACATCAGACCTCTCAATCTAGGAGGAGATTCTTCTTAATTTTCCGTACCAGCAATGCGTCTCAACCTAAGCCATCTGTAAAGACCTTTCTTGCAGCTTGGGAATGTCATCCAGGAGTTTAGGTTGTGATTATTCTGATCCCATCGGTGGCAGCTGCTGTAGAGTGGGATGAATTACACAGTATGGACTTGCTCCCTGTTGACTGTGGTAGTGTCCAAGGTGACTTGCTCAAGCACAGTCACCTGGGGATGGTCAATAACCCGCACGTACTCAGATCAATCTTAGCTCTAATAATGAGATAATTTCAGATACAACCTGCCATGCCCGTTCTGTAATTTAATTATTAAATTTACCAACCTTGCGCTGATTTCCTTCTCTATCAGTCTTTCCATCAATTTCAGTAGGAATGGGATGAGCTACTAAACTCCATCCAGCAACACATGATACAGCCTCTCACTGGTGGGTTAAGTGCTCATCAAAATAGGTGGCGTTCCTATTTCCCTGTCGTCCTACAGCTTGCAGACAAGAGACTGCTCATCTCTTTATGCCCATGAGTAAATTGCTGAATTGCTGTTGGTATTAAGTCTTTTGGTTTAGGTTTGTACTCTGTAATTATCTTCTATTATCTTGATTTGCAGATAGTATTGAAGCCAACATTGAGACTGCATCTTCTAATGTAGAATCAGCCAATGAGCAGTTGGCAAAAGCCAGTCAGCACCAAGTAAGTGGGACTAAAACACCCTACGGATACATTCAGTAATAGTATTTAAAATAAAGAGAACACTTGGCGGCTGGGAAACCACATGGCACACGGGCTGCGTTGGATTTGTGCTACCTGGAAAGATGATAGAGCATACTCTAAGTAAGAGCTAAACTTTTTTTCTTATATATGTGATTAAATTACTGTAGCATCGGCAATTTCTGTTAGAGTAGTCATTAAGAGATCTGCATATTAAAGAGACATTTCCCAGTGGGAAACTCAACAATTAGCTACTGTTGTTCTTAGAAAGACATCATAAGAAGTGCATCATTTAAGTATATATGTGCTTTTTTATTGGAGTGTTTCCCTATAATCAGGCAACAGTGCTTTTCAAAAACAACTAAATTGTCAAAAGACATGATGTGGTTGGTGAATAATGACTATGGGAATGTTGTTCAGCACTTTTTAAAGGCAATTTGCGGGTAGGTTTTTTTGGTTTTTTTTTCTTCATTTGAGCAAGAGCAAAACATACACACACAGACAAACATTAGTATTTTTGAAAATAGCTTGACCAGAAAGAACTCTTTGATGATTATAGCTTATACTCTAGGGATGAAGGGGCAGGAGGGGAAAGCGAACAAAGAGAAAAATTGCTATTGGTTGCATTGGACTGACATAACAAAAGCTGTTAGTTTCCTTTTTTCCTGAGTCATAAATTGCTTTGTTGAAGTCCAAAGTGTGTTTCATGTATCTGGAGTCTTGTGTGACAAAGCGTAGCTGAGGTCCATGTGAGTACAAAGTGTTTCCCTTGTTGGTCCTTGGACTCGGTGAATTCTGAAGGTCTGGGGCAAACCTCCAGACCAAAGGAGTGAGAGCCGCAGCCATTTCACTCCACTGAAAAGGGGTAATGTGATTTTAAAATTATCTACAGCTTATTTTTTGGTGAAACATGCTTTGCCAATTTTGGGTAATAAGAAGAGCTTTTGCAGAACTTTGACATTGCAGAAACTGTGGCAAATACATTCACTATGATGTGTGTCACCCTGTATTTAATCCTACATTTGCCTAGAAAACAGCCTGTTGCATTTTTACAGCATGAAGTCTAAAATGAGACAAGAATAAATTTAATACTTGACAGTAGAGCTGCTCGCAAAGCTGCAAATGAGTTAATGACAATTTTAGCTAAGAAGGTCAAAGAGTATTCAAGCAGAAAATGAACGCAGCACAGTGTAAAGGATCTCCTTTCTTCAGCCAGCAGCAACTGCTGAAATAGCCTGGCCAGTTAGGAAGTCCTTTATTCTTCAAATACCTTGTTTCCCCGAAAATAAGATCTACCCCAAAAATAAGCCCTACCATGATTTTTCAGGATTTTTAAGAATGCTCGGAATATAAGCCACACTCCAAAAATAAGCTCTAGTTACAGTTCATTTAAAAAGTCAGTTTAAATAATGTCCAGGTATCTATACATGTAAAAAAGTAATAAGTTTTGGAGCAAAAATGAATATAAGGCCCTGTCTTATTTTTGGGGAAACAGGATATGTTCATCAAGATGAAGATATAACCAGTTTTAGCAAGTCAGCTGTTGCTGGGAATATAAATGTGTACCACCTAGAAAACACTTCAGATTCTCTCTTGTCCTTGGAACAAGCCTGTATAGACAAATATCACTTAGATAAATTCTGCTGTCAAAGAACATGTGCAATATAGACAGGTAGATACCCTGGACACTACTGGATGAGGATCACTAGACAGATGCTGTAACCCCAGCATGCTGTTGGTCACCCCTTTCATGAGGTTCCCTGAGATATAGATATAAAATAAGGTGAAGATTTTGTGGCTTTGATTACTGTCCGGGGGTTTGTCGAGTGGCATGTGACACCTCCTCTGTTACTTGCTGTGATATCTGCGCATCTTGCGTCCAAAAGGACATTGTCCCCATAACGTGACAAGAACTGGCGCACAGCCCTCAAGGGCTTTTGTAGGAAATTATGTTAATACTATGGGATACAGGTCGTCCTTCCAGGTTCTGTCTGTGGTTTGGGCTGCTTTAGAATCACCTAGGATGGATTTAGGAGGATGATCAACCGTATGGCTTTGTGGGTGAAACTCCTTCCAGGGGAGATGCCATAGTTTTGCACACTGTAAATTATCTCTACATTCTCCTGTGCCACTCAGAGATCAAAAGCACAGTCTATTTTCAATTTTTTTCCTGAGTAGTTTTCCTTGTTTTGTTGAACTGCCAATTCATCAACGTATTGGGCTTTTAGCTGCGACCTCTAGTATAGTGTGAGTGTCCTGTAAGTGCAGACTGAGTTGCATACATTTGTTACTTATTGCTGTTTATATGTATATATGTAAATGAATGTGTCTGTATGTAGTATTCTTATATCGACAAATCTATACATAAATTGAGAAATCAGAACTGTCAACATCGCTGAAATATTCAAGCATAAGAACTACTGTAGACCTTAATGAATGGATTTCTGTCAGGAATAAAGATTAAATGACTGTTTATTTAGCATAATGTTTGCATATAATACAGTTCACTCACCTCAACAATACAACTTGGGACACCAGTCCCAACCTGTACATTAACATAACAAAGCATGAGTAAATAGCTTTTCTTTAACTAGTACAAAACGAGGCATTTAGGTTCCCTGCCATGATAGAAATGTTTAAACAAATGTAAATATCTTCCTGCTGGGCTTCTTTGTTTGCATTTCAAATTTTGAAAGGTGCTCCTTCATCTCGAGATGCGTGTGCTCAGAGTAGCGTGTTATTGCTTTGCGTGAATTCTCATTTACCCCGTCTAAAAGTCAAAACCACAAAACCGTAAATCAATAATAGAGGACACAATAGGGACATATATGGTAATTAAGGTAGTGTTGGCCGACTTTCGGCTGGACAACTGTGTGGCCCCTTCTCTCAACGAATGGAACAGTAGACTGTGCAAATGATTCTGCTTTCCTCCTCTCTGTTCCCTTCCATCTCCTGCTCCGTGGGCCTGCACATCTTCCCCCTTTTCCATGGATGCACCATGAGGTAGGTGTAACTCTTTGCTGGTCACCATACAGAGGTGAGATACCAATTCAAAGCCCTTCTGTGTCTCCATCGGGCACGAGGCAGCTTGTCTCAGTAAAGAGTTGAGCATGGTCATTATAAGAGGTGGGATCAGATGGCTCAGGAAAGTAGATGCTCTCAATTTATCATTATGCTCTTGATCTTAGATGCCATGGGAAGTCCCTGAGTCCATGCTGGGTACCATCACTGGCAGCCACATTTTTGTCTCTAATCCCTGTTCTCAGCTGTAGAATTCACCCTCTGATAGTAACACTTCGTTACTTCGCCAAATAAATTCACCAAGGAGTCGTGGTGGTCAGATATTGTAGAGACTCTACAGACCACAGAGAAAAAAAAGCAATACCCATCAATACCCATGTCTATCCACGATGTAGAAAAGGTTTATCTTATTTTATTTTCCATAGAGTTTTCCCTGCCATTGTAAACCATCGTATGTCTTCTGATTTCAGCGCTGCTTCATTTAGGTTAGTTGATGGGTACTTACTCTATCTGTGCTGCAATAGAGGATGTGGTAGACGAGCTTGTAATTAATCATGAGGAAAAAAGTTATTACATCCCAGAGGCATAAAAGGTTTAGTGGGAACTGTCAGAGCTTTGGAAGACATACTCTTTTTATTTATTTTTTTTCCTCCTGTTTTTAAACTATTATCATTACAGAATAATTGTTTGAGCTTGAACTTATTTTTACTACAAGTAACAGTTAGGCTTGGCCACTGCATTATCTGTAGAAACATGAAGGGTCAAAATGCAGATGAAAATATTAATGTTGGATATTGATGCCAGGAGTAGAGGATCAAGAGGCCTGTTGCCGTACGAAACCCTTCTTGGTTACAGAAACTTGGCAATTTTAGTATGTTGTCCTACTTTTCACTGCACAAATCAAGTTTAAAAAGCGACTGAGAGCAAACAATTCTGACAGAGAGAAGCCAGAAGAAGTAATCTCCTGCAGTAGACTTGCTTCAGTGCCTTTCCTTTCTGTGAGGGCCTCATATCTCTTGGACCTAAAGCAGAGATGATAACCCTTCCCATTTAATACCAATGGCCTAGACTTGTCTCTTGAAATGTTGTTGTCCATGCCCTTAGACAAAATGATTCATCTCACTTATCTTAAAACACTAATTTTAACATGGGGAGAATTCCTGTCTGAAAGACAGGGATTTATTGGACCAAAGATGGGTGGTGGCAGCATCTATGTCTGGTTAGGTATCTGGACTTCCTCTATACCAACCAGAAGACATTGCTTCTAGGACATGTCTTGTCTCATCTTACAGGAGATGTCTAACACAGGTTCAATGATGATCTCTCTGGAGGTGTCTGTTCCCTCTTTTGTCTATAAAGTCCAGGGGATAGCAACTACATGCAAACATTGGGCCCCTCATCATAAGAAGGACATTGAAATACTGGAGAGAGTGCAGAGGACGCGATGAAGCTGGTGAGGGGCTGGAGCACAAGTGTGATGGGAGCGGCTGAGGGAGCTGGGGGGTTCAGCTGGAGAACAGGAGCTGAGGGGAGACCTTCTGATCTCTGAACTGCCTGAAAGGAGCTTGGAGCATGGAGGGGGTTGGGCTCTCCTCCCAAGTAGTAATTGATAGGACAAGAGGAAAACACTTCAAGTTGTGCCAGAGGAGGTTTAGACTGGATATTAGGAAAAAATTCTTAATGGAAAGGGCTGTCGGGCATTGGAACAGGCTACCCAGGGCAGTGGTGGAGTCACCATCCCTAGAAGGGTTTAGAAGGCATTTAGTCAAGGTTCTTAGGGACATGGTTTAGTGCTAGAGTTAGGTTATGGTTGGACCCGATGATCCTGATGGTCTCTTCCAACCAAAATGATTCAGTAATTTCAAAGGAAAATGAATCCCATCCATATCACCTATCCCTTTATTGGGAAGAAAAAAAAAGGGGATCTAGACACCTGATGGTCTCAGTACCTGCCTTTGAGACAAGCTTAGGTGGAATCAACATCACACAGAGGGGCCGACTGCGATGAGATGAGCAATTCTACTCTGCTTGGTTTGTTCATAGCTTCCTGCAGATGGATGGAGAGGAAGAAAAAGAAACAAACGCGGACTCCACGGATACATATTAAACCAGTTACTCTTTTTGATGCGAAGTTTGGCCTAAGTTCAGCTTGGCCGCACTGACTGAAGGACTCTGTGTGCTGACTGTTGAAGCTAATTTGTTTTGGAAGGGCTGCTTGTTTTTCTCTGATTAATGCTGGTTACTTTCCTTCCCTGTATCCTCTCTGGAAGTCAAGCTAATTTGGATTCACTGGCATCAGAAAGGCAAGCAACAGTTCAGTGACCCACTTGTGTAGCCTAAGAACAATGAGGTTTTTTCCTGTAAAAAAGCAATTCCTGGGTCTGGCTTTCAGGGATACACAGAGGGGCATTTTGAAGGCTGGATCTTTAAGGAAAAAAGCCTTATAAATCTGTGAAATCTGCAGAGAGATCTTATTGCCCAGGGATAGCTAAAGAAGGGCTGGCTTCAACTTTTGCACAAAAAAACTCATTGGTGTTTTAAAAATGCAAGAAAATTTGAATTTCCAAAATCACCTTCTCAGAGCCTTTGAAATTTCCTGCTAGCCTCTTAAAGCCACTTGCTGCTTATAAATACTGTGATAATGAAGATTGTCTTCTCATTTTCCCTATGGATATGCCCTAAGATCCTGACTTACATTGCTGTTAAATTGTTTTAAAGCTAATAGTTCTAAAACTACGGTGCATGGCCAGTTAGCACCACAATATGGTGGGATTGCACTGCAAAGCCACGGTAGACTGGTGTGGATGGAATATCTCAATGAAAATGCAGTTTCATAGCTATTTATTATAGTATCTTAAGACAAGAAGATGCTTGTAAGGCAGATTTCATACCGAGATGCGATGACAATCTACTGCTAACTATATAACTATGCTAACTATAAGATGCATCATATACAATCAACCTCATGTTGCTGTTGCTTAGCTGTGTCTGTCACCAATATGAGCATGGCTGAATTTGCTGCTTCTTTGGGTAATTAGCGCTTGGAAGTTTTATTCGGGGGATTATGAAGCTATTCTTTCTCCTGGCGGTTTCTGCCTGTGGAAGTGATGGAAGCCGAATTAAAGCTGCAATAGGAACTCAGAGCTCCGTAAGGACTCCGAGCAAAAGCCATTACTGAAGTGACTGTGTAATTACACGGCTGAGCCTTAATCCTCCTCTTCAGCAGCAGAAGGAAACTTTGCCACCATCCGGAGGCCTCATGATTCTGTGCCGTGGCCTTCAGTTAGTAAAAGAAGTCCTCCCCAAATTGGCCGAATCTTTGAAAAAAGCAACACATTTACAGCCCCTTTCTACTTTTTGCGTCTCAGTCTGCAGCAACACACTCGCTCCAGAAACCTCAGCCGGGCCTTCCCGCTCAGAACTGATTTCTTCACCTTCAAAGCAATTTTTCCTCCGTAGCACTTCTTTTCCTACCACCCTTCCCTCTCCCGTTAAGCCGTATCTTTTCATTTTTGCTCTCAATCCCAGTCTCTCAGTCCTCCCCTGTTGATGCATGGCTGCCAGCAACACTGATGCTTCAAATACTCCTTACCCTTATAATGACCCCACTAATTTTCTTGCCCCAGATTGCCCGTATCGCCTCTCAGATGGTCTGTACCACTACTTCAGCCTTGAACCAACTCCTTACTAATGCTTGCTCCTACTTTCAGGCTCCTTGTGTCTTGGCAGTGTGCTGTGGGCAGTGAGCAAGGCCTTGCAGGACAGTGCTTTGAAAAATTAAATTGTTTCACCCTTTGCTTTCCCTCGACAAATAGGCAGCAGCAGCTCTTTGGGATAAAATGTGTGCTTCCTATTTTCTTTGCTTCGTCAGCTCCCTGTTAAAGACAGGCTGAGTTTTCAGATTTAAGAGTGGTTTATTTTGATGCATGTTCTATTTGTGTGTGTGGTTTTCTGTTTGGTTGGGGTTTATTTGTTTGTTTTGGTTTTTTTTTGGTGGCTTTTTTGTGGGGTTTTTTTTTTTTTTTTTTTGGAGGGTTTTTTGTTTCTTTTGTTGTTGTTTTGTTTTGTTGGGTTTTTTGTTGTTGTTGTTGTTTTTTCTGTATTTTAATGCAGCCCATTTACAAAACAGCTGCTTACATAGGAAATGGTGTTCAAGTCAGCAGCAGTCCAAGTGATAAATTAGCTATATGAGTGCAGCAACTTAACCTCACTGAGGTCTGAGCCGTAACATTTATTTAAACCTATCCTTTTTTTTTTTTTTTCCTGTAAATAATGCATCTGTTTGATCAAATATTTATCTGGAAAAGGTTTGTTTAGAGCTTTTGGATGTCGTGCAGTTGGGTGCTGTTGCATGTGAAGGTAAAATCTTCCAAGCTATTTGTAATCACAGCTGAACATCTCTTCGTTTGTACCATCGAAAAGAGAGAGTTGACTCAGCCGGGTGGTGGCTTAATCTTTTATTATAAACCATGGCCAGTAGGATTTTTGGAAGGAAAATAAATATTAAAAATTGTTTATTTTGAGCTCACTTTTTATTTAAGCAAAAATCACTCTCTTCTCGAAGAGGAAGGGAAAAGGGCAGGAGTGGAGGAGAAGGGAAGGATATGACGGAAGGGTTGGGAGTGAATTTAGTGGTGAGGCATTACTGATGAAGCTGATGAGTGGGTAGTTGTAGTGTTTACTGATCATCCACGTCAATGGTATCCAGCACTGGGACTGTATCAAGTCAAGATTTAGGAACATCCATTACATTATGCACAGTGGTCTGGATTCAGCATTTCAAAGGTGAGAATTTCGCGTGTGAAAGCTGAACGAGTCTGATCTGTGACAATTCAGAGACGGCAGAAGGAAGTCACACACTGCCTTTGTTTTTTCTAGTTCATTTGTTTAACAAAATCTCTTTCCAGGGTACAATTTCATTTCGAGAGGTCAGAGATTAAAAAGCGATTTTCCCTCACTGACAGCGGCATAAACTAGTGAGTTACATTTCTCTTAATGGTCTCATTTAACAGAGAAGTGGATGGAAATCTTTGGTTACTGAGTGGAAAACCACATTTAGAGTCATCCTTGTGCCTAGTGGCAGCCCATATAATCAATTGCATTGCCCAAAGGTCAAAGTTTTGAGAAATGGTCTTAAACTTGCCTGTTAATGGGAAGTTAGGAATATTGGGAGTAGAGATGTGTACCTAACCTGGATCCAGAGAAAACCAGGAGCAGAAAATAACTATGCCGGTTGGAGTCCCAGCTGCATGGCCTGAAGCTGCATTGAACTGGGCCGTGAACTTGTCAGATCTCATCAAATAGCAAAATAGTCGAGCTTGGTCCGTGTTCATACTGGAAACCTCCGCTGAAAATCTTCACATGCAGACAGCAGTGTGTTTCTGTTCATTTTCTGAGTGACTCCTTTCTGGCACAGGGACACCGGCCAAACAGTGCCACCATTCCTGAGCTATTTCAGCAAGTTTCGGTAATTAGTGTCAGTAGTGCCAGAATTCTAGTATGGGGATTTATATTCTGATTTCTCTGCCCTGATCTTTTACCTGTTTTTCATAAGCATCAATTTATCATCTCATCTTTATCACCGGGACAGCGTAGGGACCTATAGGCAATATAGTGTCATCTCATCTGATAATCAGTCTCTTCTCACAAGTAGCAACCTATAGGACAAGAGGAAACAGCCTCAAGTTTCACCAGGGAAGGTTTAGATTGGCTATTAGGAAAAAATTCTTCATGAAAAAGGTTGTCAGGCATTGGAACAGGCTGCCCAGGGCAGTGATTGAGTCACCATCCCTGGAGGTATTTAAAAGACATGTGGATGTGGTGCTTAGGGACATGGTTTAGTGGTGGACTTGGTAGGATTAGGTTTGCAGTTGGACGGGATGATCTTAATGGTCTTTTCTAACCCAAATGGGTCTATAATTCTATGACTTGGTACTTAAATTTTAGGCAGCTAGTAGAAGACAAGCTAAGCTTCTTTTGCCCATACCCCTGGAAGACAGTTCATCCACCTTCAAAAAAGCGCTTACCTACTAGGCAACTGTGGTTTGATTTCTTTGCCTAAAAATAAATATTTGGTATCCTTTTGTGCTGAATAGAGAATCCTGCTGTGTTTCTGGCTTCCATTCTGAAACTCTGTTGTTCCTCCCAAAAAAACAAGTCACTTCTGCCAGTTGTGTTTAAATGTTACAGAGAACCTGGGGCACCTCAAATGGTCAGAAGCAGCCGAGAAAGTAAATGCTTATTCCCCTATTGTGTTTTAATAACTATATTGATCACGAAGGGAAAATTATATGTAAGGGGAAAGAAGTTACAGAAAATGAAATTGCTTTTATTTCCATTTTGAGAAAACCTGGAATCCCTTTAATGAAAGGTCTTTTCCCTATTTCTGAAAGAAATCACAGCCCTGGTAGGACACGTTTGTAGAACAGCTATCAGCTGTGGAGTGGAGAACAGGAATTGTTAAGTACAACGTACGTTCAGGAGGAGAAAAGAGAATGAATTATAGTCTCACTAAATCTGGCTGCAGCACCACACAGAGCTCTTGAAGGCATTTTGAAATGAAGAATTAAAAGCATGGAGTTCAGTGCAGAGTGGGACAAAATGGGTTTTCATTTTACTTTGAAAAAGTAATTGCATATCTTTATTTGCAAAGATAAAGGATTTCCTTCGGCAAAGGTGAAGAGAAAGACTTGACTTCCTGAAACATTTTGTAAAATTATATCACATAGGGATTGTTCTTATTTAGAAGATTCATAGGGAAAAAAATGCTGCTGCTGGCCATACCTTGTTCTTGTATGGTCAACTCTCATGTCTCTTCAGATTGTTCTACATCAGACACTGCTATGAGTGCAGGCTGGGCAGCTCAACCTTGTCTTTGACAGTATCCAGTCATTCCTGTATTCTATACTGGGCTGCTGCCTATGTGCATATGTCCAGCAGTCTGGGGGTGATGGGTTTCCTCATTTCCTCATGTGGCATATGGTGACTAAGCACAGCTCTCACTGGATTTCCGATCAGATGGCACGAACTGACCGAATTTGTGTAGGTGAAGTTCTAAGGGACATGGTTTAGTGCCAGTGTTAGGCTAGCAGTTGGACTTGATGACCTTGAAGGTCTCTTCCAACCAAAATGATCCCATGATCCTGTGTAGGCCACATAAAATGTGTTTTCAATGTTTACATCTGGTCCACAATAATATGGCATGTGCCAGTGCTTCCCTAAACAGCTGAAGGAGTAAGCGTGGTTGGGGTTTGGTTTGAAGACCTGACTTTATCTTTCTGCTTTGTAGGGACCTACATCTGATTTGAATGCCTAAATTCCCTTTGTATTTGATGGAGGTGGATGGTACAATTCAGTTGCCCAACAGGCATCCAGTGCCATTTGAGATGCACTTGGGAGTCCCAAACAGCCACGTAAGGTTGAGATACGAGACAGAACCTACAGCAAGCCCACAACCTCCTAGGCTGACAGCTGGAGGTGACACTGGATGCTTGTATGTGAGCAAGTGAATTGCCAACTCAATAAAGTCAAGAGAGACTGGAAAAAAGACTCATCTGACCTCCCAGTAAATGTGTATTTTGTATCTGATTCACTCCCCAGTCTTTATGAGGGAAGTTGAGTGGTTCTACCGTCACTATAATAAGAGCTTGGCCATCAGAGTATGTGTGTGGATGCGTAGCATGTCAGGTGTGGCTCCATATGGATGAATTGGTGAGATATGGATTTGATGGATGGAAGTGGGTGGAAAATAGGCTGAATTGTCAGGCTTAAAGGGATGGAACTGGCTGTGTCTGGCACGGGGCAGCCCATGGCTACCCAATACATCATTATATGCTAATAGCTGTATCAAAGTTAAAAAAAAAAATAAAGAAAAAGAAAAAAAAGATTAGTGCTAAGTATTACTCATGATATTTTTATTGGACTCTAATATCAAGCAAGCCAATTTGTTTGTTATATTTGATAGTTAGAAAAAGTATCAGGAGAACTGATTTTACCTCTTGGCTATTGATCATAATCCAACAAACATGACTTATTAGTGAGATAAGCTTAAAGCAAAAGTCTTATAATTACTTCTTTTTTGTTGTTTTTTTTACATAAAAGCTGGGGCCTAACTTAAGCTAAAAATCAGTGACTTAGATGTATTTGTAATCTTCTCTAACATAAAGCAGGCATTTTGAAAACAGGTTGTCTAAAGGAGTAACAGCTTGCTGTAGATTTTTGTCATCTGATAGAAGAGCAACGTTTGGGTTGTAGGCTCCCTGTGCGCCCTCTGGTCAACAAAAGAGACTGGCAACTACAGAGGGAGATCCAAATCTCTGTAGGCTGTTAAAACACCGTAAGTCGGAAAACATTCCACTGTGCCTTGCACTTGTAGTGTCGTAGGAAATTAGTATTTCATTTGTTTTGGTGCAGTTCCTTCCTTTTTTGCGCTGTTTTCAGGCTAAGAGAGGAATGTACGTCAAGTCCAATGATTCAGGCTATGAAATCTGTGAAGAACCAGGAATGTACATGGCCAGATGAGATATAGGTGCTATGCATTGATGAGGTCCTAGTGCTTTTGTGAGAGTTGCACCTCACGGATGCCTTCCCAGATAGGTACTGGGGAAACTGGAGCAGACTGGGATTAAGTTCTTAGGTGGAATGATCTTCAAAGATGAGGAAACATCTAAAGGAACCATGCCCGCTTTGTGAAGCACAATTAAATTATTACATTTTTTAAGATGTCCCTTCAGAAAAAAAAAAGAAAAAAGAGAAATATATATATATATATACATACAGAGGGTCGAAAATTCATTACGTTTTTTATTTCACAATAAATATTGTAGTAGCTCCAGTTTTAATGGGTCCATATTTGACACAGCTTGCTTTTTTGGCCTAGTGAGTGATAATGTATCATTCTTTTTTTATACAGCGCTGTCCATTTATGAGAAACAATTCTAACATCAGTCCCTTTTACTGTAGAATACATTTTTCTTAAATAGATCTGAAACATATAAAGAAGTGAAATCAACTCTGTTCGTATTTATCTTCACTCTTTAGAGTGTGTCCCAGTGGGTATTGCTCTTTACCTGAAACTTTTTGGGTTTTTTTAAGAGTTTAAAGAAAAGGAAATCATCTGTAACTTCAGGCTTTCACTGATGTCAAAGGCACACTTCACATTGCCATTAATGGAACTAGAATAGAACTCTATCCACTATACAGGTCATATTTGCTGATTTAATAGTACTGGAGAGAATTCATGAACAGGCAGGTAAATGTATTTATTTCTAAGCACAGAAATCTTAAATTCTACTCATCGTCTCCAAGCTTTCCCTATCTCCCCAGTTGTGTCTTTAAAAGATAAAGAGCATATTATTGAATTTTTAGGAGTGTAAGGATGTAATAACAACTGATTTCAGCTATCACCAATATAATAAAAAATGCCATTATCACGTTATTCTTTAAGTTCCAGTTTCTTTGTCCTAAAAGGAATGTGAATACCATGTATTCATATAAATGGAGATACATTGCTGTCTTCCTTCTTTCTTATTACTGGGAAAGCAAGTATTGCATTTATCCCCAAGACTTAGGAACCACAGACCAAATGGTACCTTCCTACCTTTATTTTTAAGTCCCATGTTTCCAAGACATTCTATTGTTTTGATGTTATGTGGGATGCACCTTTGTCTGGAGTCAGGTTTCTAATTTCTTCCAGCTCTTCTTCAGTAATATTGATGGACATGCAGCCGTGGACATAGAGAAACACCTGTGCTCACTTCTTGTTCCAAAGCAACTCAACAATATCCAGTCTAATTATATGGTGCATAGCAAGTATTTTTTGGTTATTTTTTTCTCTTAATACATCAACTTTCTACTTCATCATATACTTTTATTTTGTGTTAAACCCTTTTTTTTTTTTTTTTTTTTTTTTTTTTTTTTTTCTGTTTTATTTTATTGTGTTATCTGCATGATCTAATCTGAGGGATTGAGAGCCTGCTGATACTCAGCAATGTATCTCCCTGTCCATCCCAGATATAAATAGATCTAGATAGTGAAGAAACAACTGAAATTATTTTTTGGCAACTATTAGCATGGCTCAATTACTCAGGTTCTCTTTGTGTAAAATGAAGGGTTAAGGCTGAAAATCAAAACTGGTCTATAGTTGCTTGGCAAATGACTTCATGTCAGCTCTGAGAAGAATCACCAAGCGTGCACTCAGCTTCCAGCAATGCGGGATCACACATCTTAACCGTGTTTCCTTACATCTTAAGCCAAAGAAAACCCAAGTACTGTGCATCCTTGCCACAAGCAAAGAACAGGGAGATGGAATTCTTTATAGTTCAGCTGATGCATGGGATGGGAGTTATCTCAAGTAACTTTGGGTGTATCCAGATTAGGAATGTATCACTGGGTGTGTTATCCAGGTACCCTCCATATTCACTGGAGACCTAGGAGGTATTATGATCCGTGTGTATGTCTACTCAAAGATGGGATCAATGATGCCATAGATGGACTGTGAGGTCTGTTACTGTCTCAAACATGGGCTGTGCCGTATCTCTCAGGTCCATATGGATGTGCTGGGTACCAGAGGGCATCTCATCTCCAGATATTTGTGTTTAGGTAGCTGGTTTATGAGCCACACTTAGTTGGACACAATCCTGTTGCAGGGCAGTTTATTATACCAAATTATTGTTTGAGTTTGAGTTCTTACGTCAGTGATAGGCGAAGCCTCTTGTTGAGAACATATGCTTCAGATTCCTTAAAAATCATTCTTTAATGTGGCTTTAGTGTATTCATCACATTAGACAAGGACGGTTTAATCTCTGTCTGGTGTTGGACACTCGTATTGAAACACGGGCCAGTTACCCAGGGTTTACACAAAAGCAACAGGAGTGGTATAAGAGCTTGCAAGCCTGACTGCAGAGGAAAGATTACAAAAAGAGAGTTGGTTAAGCTAAAAGAAGAGAAGATGGAGGTGAAGATAACTGTCTCCTGATACATAAAACTCTGCTGCAAAGAGGAAAGGAATGATTGCTTTTTGTCGTTTGTTTATTACAGTTGGGAAGAACAAGAAGTAATGGACTTAAATTGCAGCAAGAAAGAATCAGGGTAGATATTAAGAAGAGCTGCCTAATGATAAGGAGTGTGAAACGCTTTCTGGGGAGATTTTACAGTCTCCAGCACTGGATATCTGGAGCAATATCTAGTGAAACGTAGTTCCGGAATGGTGTTTGTATAATTGCTTTTGCTGTTGCCTGTCAGATCACGCTGCAAGGTGCAATGTAAACAGGACATGTTCATATTGTATCACAAACCATCATTATTTAATCAGAAAACGCTACAGCCATGAATCATGCTTTGATTTTCATTTGCATCCTCTTGCCTCCTCCCCTCAAAAAAAAGTGTGTTCCTGTTAGGCACCTGCTTTAGGGACCAATATCTCTGATTTAATTTGGCAGAGGCGATAAGACTCAGCATTTTCTGTCAACTTTGGTTAGACTGGCTGTTGGGTACAAATCCCATAAATCACTTTGCTTTATTCCAATATTTTCTACCTGGATTTCAGGTGTCTGGGACTTGCTTTGCCATCACAATTTGTTCTCCAAATCATTTCTGCAGAAGGGGAGTGAATAAAATTATAGCATGTGTCCTCAGTAGTGCTTTGGCTGAGGTAGTTGAGCCACACAGATAGTGCAGGTGAGGTACGTGGGAGCTGGGTTGGCATTGCACTGTCCTTGAAGAGTAGCAGATAATCGTCACTTTTCACTTCAACAAGCTGCTGTTCTTCTGAGTCCTGGTTGTGTTTGATTAGCATCAGGGCTAGAAGTAAGGAGGATTTGTAGGAAGAGGAAGAATTAATGTGCTGGCAGAAATCAGGTGGGAATGCATCTATACTGCTGAATAAATTAAGGCCAGGGGATGCCTTATGGATCCATAGCCTGCTCGTGTCCCCATAGTTAAATTATCTCCCGTGCAGAAAGAAGGTGACAACATCCAGACTGTCCACGAGGACTGGTTGCTCTCATGTGCTATGCTGCACCTGGGTCGTTCTTGGGGACAATAGGACAAAGCTGCATCAAAAAGCGTGCATGGGTGATGGAGAGCAGCTTTTGTGTCTATACCTCATCCCTCTTTAAGTTATGAGTATGGAGGTGCAGCTTTGTCCCAGAGTTTGTGCAGGGACTGAGAGCACCGACACTATCTGCTTGTCTTAGAATCGTAGAATCATTTCAGTTGGAAGAAACCCTCAGGATCATTGAGTCCAACCATAACCTAACCTAACTCTGGCACTAAACCATGTCTAAAGAACCTTGTTTAAATGCCTTTTAAACCCCTCCAGGGATGGTGACTCCACCACTGCCCTGGGCAGCCTGTTCCAATGCCCGACAACCCTTTCTGGGAAGAAATTTTTCCTAATATCCAGCGTGAACCTGCCCTGATGCAACTTGAGGCCATTTTCTCTTGTCCTATCACTTGCTACTTGGGAGAAGAGCCCAACCCCCTCCATGTTCCAAGCTCCTTTCAGGCAGTTCAGAGATCAGAAGGTCTCCCCTCAGCTCCTGTTGTCCAGGCTGAACCCCCCAGCTCCCTCAGCCGCTCCCATCACACTTGTGCTCCAGCCCCTTCCCCATCTTCGTTGCCTCCTCTGCACTCTCTCCAGCACCTCAATGTCCTTATGATGAGGGGCCCAAAACCGAACAGAGAATTCAAGGTGGGGCCTCACCAGTGCCGAGTACAGTGGCAGAATCACTTCTCTAGTCCTGCTGGCCACACTATTCCTGACACAAGCCAGGATGCTGATGGCCTCTTGGCCACCTGGCCCAGGGGTTTGGCTGACCATGTTCAAGGCCAGCTCTGATACACACCCCTCTGTATCCTCGGATCACGCTGTTGTAAGAAAGAGCCATGGGATACCTCCATGGGAGCGAATCCCTCTGCATGGGAGATGCAATGAGCCTCCGTCCCTTGCTCTTGGTCCCTGTCCGAACCCTGCTGCAGCTCTGCCCTGCCACGTACCATGCTGAACACGACCCAACTCACTGACTTGACTTTCTGGCTTAGCCTTGAACCTGCTTCTTTTCTACAGATGTGTCTGGAGGTCACTGATCATTTGCCTGACCCTGATTACTGTCTCCAGACCTGCTTTACTCTAGCTGGGATGCTGTGGGACTGAGTCCTTGTTGGTGAGCGTGCTCTCCCAGCTCACCTTGCCATCACCCTCTCTCCTGGCTTGCACCTTTCTCCTGCAGCTCCCTGACAACTTAAAACACAAATTCTCCTAGGGATGCATAGACTTCATTAGCACTTGGAGTGATTTTTAAGAAAGCAGGACCCAGTGTTCACAGGGATGCAAATATATCAGTGCAGTTCACTAGCTCTGGCAGTTGCACTTGAAGTCACAAGATGCCTAAATTTTATTCTTGATGGTCCAGTCAGAGATGAACTTTGTGTGTTCCTTGGGGTCTTGTTTGATTCAGTGCATTCTTTTTTTTAATTTCTGGTTTGCTTTTTGAGATGTGTTTATAAACAGAAGGAACAAGTTTTTAACCCATAGATTTTGAAATAGTTGCGGTGTGGTCAGTAAGTTGGTTTGCTACTGATGTTACTTTTCCATGGCCTTAAAGAAATTCTTGATTTGATAAGATAGGGGTTTTTTTTTCAGTGCTAAAAGAGATAATAGCATCAGCATGAGGAGGTAACTGAGACACTACTTGGACCCTTAGGCTCTGATGGAGGCTAATCCCAAATAACACATGCAAACAAATCTTTTTCACCATGATCACAAAGGTGATAGTCATTAATTATCTGTAAGCCTCTAGAATTTACAACTAGAATTCATTTTTTGGGAATAGATATGATGGAGAACAGAGGAGAGGAGGGGTGACATATTTCTATATCTACCTGGAAATTCATTTTAGAGGGAGGAAGAATGCTGAAAATAGGTACTGTTTGCATAAAGCCAAATCGTGTTGGCAGAAACGACATTAAATTTTGGATATTGCACTTAGAGAGGGTTTAAACATAGCAGAGGATCAGCAGTGTGCAATAAAGTAAGACCTGGAAGTCCAGGGATTTGGAAATGAGAGCAGTGTTCCCAAGACCAGGCAGCAGATTGACCTGTGCGGTGGGAAGTGAGACCACAGGGTGATACAAAGCAGCAGACAGAGGTAGAGAGGTAATGTCTAGCGAACGAGCACCTAGATTTTTAAATTCATATTTATTTTTAATCACTTGCAGCGCTTTTCCAGCATGCAGTGAAAGAGCCACAAAGTCAAATTCTGCTCTTGGTATCATTGCCATGAATCCGTAAAATCATCATGGAATTAGGCCAGAAATAATCTGGTATAAAGAGAGCAGAATATGTCCCAACCTCTGGCAGTGCTGCTTCTGGACCAGGTGAGGGATGTTTTCTTCTTTCTCATCCCCCAAGCCATTGTCTTGCTGAACAAAGCTGCAGCGAGATGCCTGCAGTGTCTGCTGGCCAGGGCACACTGTGTTGCACAGCAGCCTGCTGCATCAATAACCATTACCATCTACATCCAGTGGCGACCAGGAATTAGATTACTTTGCAGCATGTATCCCCAGTCTTCTTCGGCAGCGTTGCCTTCAGTGACAGGCAGCGTGGGTATTGCTTTATTGCTTTTTTCCAGTCTCCCTTGCATTTTAGCATCCAAAGCTAATTAGGATTGAAAAACAGGAAAAAAAAAAAAAAAAAAAAAAAAAAAAAAAAAAAGTCGTTGAATGCCTCTTCTCAAGCAGATCGTAAAATTCTGGTGTACATGCTTTGTTTGCAGAAGTGGATAAAATGTTGGCCGCCATGTAGCCACCCACAGGTGGCCCTTCAGTAAGAAACAAACACAGAACCATAGAGTCATAGAATCATTTGGTTGGGGAAGAGACCCTCAAGATCAACTCCAACTGTTAACCCAACACTGTCACTGAATCATGTCCCTAAGAACCTCATCTACGCATCTTTTTAACCACTCCAGGGATAGTGACTCCACCACTGCCCTGGGCAGCCTGTTCCAATGCCTGACAACCCTTTCTGGGAAGAATTTTTTCCTAATATCCAATCTAAACTTCCCCTGCTGCAACTTGAGGCCATTTCATCTCGTCCTGTTGGTTGTTCCTTGGGAGCAGAGCCTGACCCCCCTCTCTACAACCTCCTTTCAGGCAATTGCAGAGAGTGATAAGGTTTCCCCTCAGCTCCTGTTCTCCAGATTGGACTCTCCAGGTCCCTCAACCACTCCTTATAGGAGGACTAGTAGGGCAAAACTTTGCCTCATGCTCTCTGATCCTGTCTTGCCACCTACTGTTTTAATAATGTAGCCAATCTTCTTCGCCTTTGGGTTGCTCATTTCCCTGTGGGGGGCTGATTGTCATCTGGACAATGTAGACAGGGATTTTCAAACAATTGCTGCAGTCATGTCACTTCTCTTTTGTCTACACAGAAGGAGAGGAGGAGCAAAAAAACCTCAAAGCACGAGTTTGAACTTACCCTGGATTCATTCCACACATAGCCACAGATTCTGTGATGTCACCAACCTCTTAGAATCATAGAACCATTGAATAATTTCAGTTGGAAGAGGCCCTCAGGATCATTGAGTCCAACCATAACCTAACTCTAGCACTAAACCATATCCCTAAGAACCTCATCTAAACGCCTTTTAAACGTGTCCAGGGATGGTGACTCCACCACTTCCCTGGGCAGCCTGTTGCAATACGTGGAACTTACTCTTACGTGGTTCAACCTACCACTAGCAAGGTGAAAGACAGGCCAGGATGGACAGGGTCCTGAGCAACCTGATCTAGTTGAAGATGT
This sequence comes from Pampusana beccarii, assembly GCA_013399365.1. Classification (NCBI taxonomy): domain Eukaryota; kingdom Metazoa; phylum Chordata; class Aves; order Columbiformes; family Columbidae; genus Pampusana; species Pampusana beccarii. The sequence goes on along the minus strand of VWYH01004777.1, from coordinate 1,173,449 downwards.
CCCTGCTCATTGCAGGTGAGGTAGAATGGGTGATCTTTAGAAGTCCCTCCTGTTAAGTTGCACCCTGCTGCAGTTGAGCTGGCTCTGTCTTGTCACTGCGCTAACAAAATGTACCGGTGTAGTAGTACTTGAAAGCACAGTCAGATGTCAACCTGGTAAAAGCCGCAGATTGATTAAGCTCTGCTGAATCTATCTGTGGCAGCTTAATACATTACTGTTCCCAATGTAAGAGTCCCCGCTGTGACTGCTGACAGAGCAGAGTCTGCAGGAAGAAATGGGTGAATGGATGTCTATGCCCCAAAGGTGGTGGGAAGTTCATACTGATGTTGTGTTGCCATGGATTACCCATGCTGGACATGACTAGCAGTTAAGACACAGCCCTTTTAAACATAAATTATCACTTAATTCAGTTGCATTTTTCTCAGTTCCCTTTTTGTCATTGAAAATATTTAATTTCAAACTTCCTGGAAAAAAAATTTTTGGAAAAGAAATAATTAAATCTTAACTAGCCCTTTATAGATTCAGATTTAGTGTCTACATGTGTTCAAAAGACATTCAGACATTATATAGTTATCTTAACAAATCTGTCGCTTAGGATTAAAGCTCAGAAGCAGCGTTGGGCCACCTTATGCCCTTGGGATTCAAGAAAGGTAAAGGCATCAGTCACATCCCATAAATATGCATGTCTGCTTTGTTTGTTCCTCAGCCAGTTGAGGAGGACTGCGGTGCAAAACCCATCACCCATCCCATCAATATCTGGGAAAACCTTAGGTCACCTAGAGCTGTGAACAGTTCAACGGTAGCCAAGTGTATTAGCTGGTGTCATTCTCTTTCCATTTTAGCCAGTTTGATTTTATTTGCTCTGTGTTTTGGGGAGAAAGATGAGAGTTTTATATACTCCTCATGAAAATTATTCTTCATTCCTCTCTGGCAGCCTGATCACTTGCTTGAATGGCTTTTTGAGAGTGTTTATTGTGAAGCATTAAATATTCCCTGCCATGATGCTAGTCTAATACTACCTGGTTTGACTTCACAAACCAATAAAACAAATGTCGCTTTTTTTATGGACTTTTTTTTTTTTTTGATTTATAGGCAGTTAACCTGTCTCCCTAGGCCATATTTTCTTCTAGTATTTTCCTAAGCCTTTGAACTGTAGTAGATCTAGTTCACCAAACCTGTTATAAGTGCGGGTGGTCGCCTTCAAACTTGTTTGTCTACATACAGAGCAAGTCATCCTGTGACTCTTTGATGCTCAAAAAGAAAGCAGAAGAAGAAATCCTTCATGCCAGTTTTGTATGAAGGCAGCAGATGCAGAATGAGCAGCATGGTGGCATAGGACACTGTCCTACCACATGCACCGTGGCAGAAATTTGGAATCTGGTTGTAAATGACTGGAACAAAGCCATTATGGAAATGGGATTTGGCTGTTGATGCACAAATGTGGGCAGATTAAAGCAGTGTGGTGGATCACTTTGCCTAAATCCTAAATCAGTGCACCACAAAAATGTTGGATTATGTTGTGTTGTTTCTTTCATTTCTGTTGGTGCTGTAAGTCAAGAGCTGTTTCCCAAAAAGTTTAACCATCCCTGTCATCTCCAGGTCAGGGGAGGAGGGGATGACTGACGCTAGTAGCTGTTCATTTATTTGAGCAGATTTCCACCTCTGCTCAGCTATCAACAGTTTTAAGTTGCCTAAGATGAGCAAATATATTCAATTCCTTTATGGAATGTTCTTTTCTGGACAAATGTATGAAAATCCAGTGAGATGCACATGAACACTTCCATGACTAGAGCATGCCCTGTGGGGAAGATGTCTTCACAACCTCAGCTGCTGAGGAGCCAGTACCCAGGAGCACTGAGTATGAGGTAGCCCTTGTGATTCTTGTTCTCCTTGCACAACAGCAGATGCTGCTTGACAACAAGCCAATCTTCTGCTGATGTGCACTTCTTTTTTTTTTTTTTTTTTCTTCCTCTATAGCTTTCTCCATCAGAGTACATCAGTGATTTTTAATTCCCAGGTCTGTAAGGTCTCTTGGGCTGAACTTCTATATAGCTTCCTTCCTTCCTTCCTTCCCTCTCTCTCTCTTCCTCTCTCTCTCTCTCTTTCTCTCTTTCTTTCTCTCAACCCTTTTCTTCACAACCAGGGAAACTAAAATTTCACAGGGTTTTTTGACAGACCAAATACAAGCCCATTTTGGCATTCCCTGAAATCATTCCTCTGCTTGCTTTGTAGCCTCCAAACAGAAGAACACTGATTTTTATTATTTCTTTTTTCCCTTAAATGAAGAAACCCAACTTTGTGACATATCCTACCTATATCCCTATTCTGCATTTCTAAATCCTTTAGGCCCAAATTATGAAAATGAATTCCTGCTGGATTAAGTAGGACAGAAGGGTTGTACCACCAGTGAAAAACTCTATGTCACATCTAGTGTGTTAAAGGGTGATACCACAGGGAGAAGTGCCTTTGAGTAAAGCAGCTTGAAATGTAGCCTAATTGAAATGTAAGTTTCTTTAATTGCATTAATCAGGCTCTTAATAGGATTAAAACAATTGCTTCCGTCTCTTTTATCCTGCAGCTCCTTTCTTTCCTTGCGCAAATTCCATATTTATATCTGCTTGTGCTCATTTGCATTTACAATCACATCTAAAACCCAAAGTCTGGCTATTTCCAGCTGAGCTTCACCTCCCAACAAAGAATGGTCCCAAAAAGACAAACTTTGAGAGGATTTCCTTTTCTTCCTTTGAAAAGGTGTTTGCTGATGTGTGTCCGCATCTAGTGACCAAGCCAAACTACTGTAGTTATATTTAGAGCTAAACAAGGCTAATTTTTCGTCTCAGGTTTCCCAGTTTCAATCTGGAATAAATCCAAGAAAAAAAGATACTTTGTTCATTTTCTTTGTTTTGCCCTTTTTTTATTATTTTTTAAAATTTATTTTTTTGTTGATAGTGAATTTTTGGACAATAATAGTGACTGAGTAAAGAGGACGAGTTTTAAATTACCGTTTCTGTGTAACAAACGTTCCAGCTTCTTCCACTTTTAAGCTGGACTGTGCTGAAATCAGTACTTACTCCAACGGTATCTTCAGGGCAGTGAAAACAGAACTTTACCTATTATGACTAGCAACAATCACCCCCCAAAAACTGCTTACGCTTTTAATTTTCAGGTGCATCAGATTAAATTATAAAGAACTGTATTTCATTAAAAGCTACAACAGCCCTTAACAACTCAGAACTTCCCTGAAGGCAGCATTCTTCCAAATGTCATTCAGTTGATCAGATTTTTATAAATTTATACTTTTGTGGCATTATGCACCAACCCTGCTGTGGTTCTGAGAAATGTAAATTCAATTGTTGATTTTTTTTCCCCTTTAAAGGCAAAATGCTGGTTTTCTGTCTAATGTCTTTAAATCCATGCACCTTTTGTCCCTCCCAGTCTCACATACAGTAGCTGGATGTTTCTATTATACACTAACATTAATGCAAAATAGGAAAATGACCTTGAACAAAAAATTCAAACTGATATGTTCTTTCAGAATAATTATAAGGATAGGGTGGAAAGGGAGTGTTTGAGCTATTGCAAAATATTTAAAGGAAAAAGAGATCATTCCAAGTAGAATGTAAATGAATTGTAGGTCATTTTTCAACTTTATGTCACACCAGCCTGACAATTACATATATAAGTATAGATATATTTCCTTACAAAGTCCTTATAACTGCGTAGAATGAAATAATCTAAAAGAAGTCACTGTCTCTTTGTAAATTTTGTTTCTCATTCATCCTGTACTTGGGTATCAATAACCCCTCTTTGTCCAGAACGGGTGATGTTTTTGAAGGCCAGGTATAGCTGAAAGAAGAGGGGTTTACTCTTTTATTCCAGGCACTGTGGTGGGCCACATAACGAAGTCCAGGAGCACATCAACATATTTTGGGCTTTCATTCTTAGAACAGGAGAAAATACTATTTGTCCCATCACAAAGTCAGAAAAATGGCATAGAAAGGTGGGTGGGTTTTTGGTTTTGTTTGTTTTTTTTCAGAGGAAGAGTAGGATTAACTTGGCCAAAAGGAGACATCTTAAATGGTTACCTATTCCTGTTTTGTAATCAGAGGACAGAAATGTTCACAGCACAATGTGTAGGAAATCAGTGCAACAAGATACGGAAGTGATATTTATTTTAAACAAAATTAATCTCAGTGACGCACTCTCGCTCATACACACTGTCTCATAGATTTTGCTTATGCTCACACACCCACATATCATAAACCATATAACCATAATACCATAATCACTGAGACGTGTGCGTCAAGTAGCCTGGCCAGGGTGATTTGTGTGGGACAGGAAAAACAGCACTACCTCGAGTCCTTGCTATGTCTCATGTTCCTCTGAAAAACAGAGTACAGGAAGTCTTTTTTTGGTGTAACAACACATTCACCGGTCTTTATCACCTTGACTATTTTTCATTGTGTCCTTGGTTATCAATGTATGCCATTTCTGTAATCCCCCCTCTAATGTTTGCTCTGGTACTTTCACACACAGAAATTTCCGTTCATCCATCTCTCCAACCGCTCTTAATATCTCTATCGCAAAGCTTTACAAATTCATCTCATCCCACAGGAGACACCTAGAATTTATCAGGTGAATGGCTGTCTTAGAAAACCTCTTTCTTTTTCCTGACTGGAAAGAGAGCTGAGAATGTCTACGTTGCCTACATGTATATCACTCTGAACCTGTGCTAAATCAATTGTCAAGTTTTGCTTCGTAACCACTTGAGAGAAGATCGGTGTCTTTAGAAGGTGAGTCATCCCCCCCCATTTTAAAGATCTACTCAAGGATGCAATGACTTGCCCTCTTGAGGACAATTGATTTGGTTACTCACCTGTTTTTTAGACTTATAGAATCAAGGGAGTTGAATCCCACGTCTCTTTTGGCTTGCCATAATGCAAATTTTAACTCTGCAACACAAGTCAATGGGCAGATACCCACACTCGTACAACAGGGCGAGCAACAAGATCAGCGCAACCCGTTGCGCCTAAGCTACTTGACTTTTCTGAAATTCCTGATTTCTTACCTTGTTGAGTGTCACGTCCCACCCAGGGTTACGAGTCAGGGGGAGAAGTGACTCAGGTTTGTGGGTCCCCTTGGTTGGAAAACAGTACACACTGTACTTAAGGTTCGTAAACAAGAGGCTTTTATTTTGCAGCTTGGCCCAACTGGTATATGATTTGGTGGCAGAAGGATTTACGTTGTTGTAGGTTCAATTGGTAAACATAAAAAGTTTGTGGCATAATGTAAATCTTATGTTACTATGTTACTTATAAAAGGAAAGAAAAAAAAAAAAATAGAAGTATGGGAAAGAAAGAAAAGAGAAAGATTTCACCATCCTTATGGCTCCACTTTATGTGTGATGGAGTTTGCAGTCTCGGGTCCAGCGATGTGCAGCGTCCTCTGGTGACTTGTTCGGTTCATGTGGTGAGGCTGGTGGGCAGAGTGGTCCTCAGGATGGTGGGTGGGCGCCCCAGTGCTTGCACAAGGTGGGCCTTTATAGCCCTCTGGGTTTTGCCCACTTGCGTAATTTTTGGTCTTTTGTGGAGGTGTTATTGCAAAAGATAGAAAAGTCTGGGGGGAAGGGGTGATTGCGAAAGGTTGACAGGACTTGGGTCATGTTGAAGGGTCTCAGCTTTTCCCTTTGTGCCAGGTTGGGTGTATCAGAAGGTGGAGCTATGTGAGCTATGTCCTCCACATTCTGTATCAGCCGCCGGCCTAGTCTGTGGCTCCTTAGCTTGTCGTTGATATGTAAATCACAATTCACCCTATACTGGATGTACCATCTCCTGTGGCTGGATGAACTGGTTTTGCCACAATATTTGAGCCATTATCCTTCTCAGTCCCTGACACAGAGTCTCTCATGTAGCTGTTCTGTCACCTCAATCTCACTGGTATCTGAACTTTTGGGATATACTGGCTCCGGTGACTGCTGGCTTGGATTTCCGAAGATCTCACAAGAGACCCGCAAACCAGCAATTACAACTTGCTCTTCAAGTAAACACTGAGCTTCTCCCCTAAGATTTCCATAGAAATTGATTGGACCTTTAATTTTCAGGAGCTTTGAGCTGATGAATATTGAGTTTTGCTGATGACCATTGAGTTTTTGTCTCAGTTGCTAAACTCCCACCAAGCAATTAGGATATTGACAAAAGACAAAATTTCCTCCGACTGCTTAAAGTTCTTGCCACACAGACCATGCTCTTAAGCACTGGGAATACAAATGTATTTTTTTTTCTATGCCCTGAGTGAAAAAAAGGAAAAATGTTCTTTTGTGCATAGGTACCTTCACTTGTAACAGTTGCCACTATTCTATTTCCATTATTAGTCTCACTTCATAATATCATCTACAGACGCCAGAGAGTTTTTTTGTGAAATGGCAAATAAGAGAAAACAGAGAAATCATTCCGTGGTAAATTTTGTGGATTTCATTCAAATAATTCATGTGCTACAGACTCTTTGACCTTAGTGACATGAGGCATTGGGAAAGATTTGTCAATAAAGTTTCTATCCTATATTTATATTTGTTTAAAGGTAGGCAAACAAATATGTGAAGGAATAGGTGGTTATATTTCCTTCATGAAGTATAACTCATAGCCATGGGCCATGTACTTTCTGTACCTACTGGTTTCCCAAGTGAAGTAATTAGTGCTATTATTTGTTTGTTTCAATACAGGTATATCCACATTTAGACATTCACTGGTATCTACATAGCCCCAAGAATAGTGATCATAAGTGGCATTACTTTACTGAAAAACTATTTCAACACCCATCAGGTCTGCCTTCCTAATAATAAATAGACTACTCAGTCCCCTGAAAAAGGCTGTGAGAATTACATTTAAAAAATAATAAGCTGGTGAGCAGTTCAGGTGTTATATGAGCAGGATCCATACGTTAGATAGACTGCCATGTTCTTCTCCTCTTGGGATGTGTTTGCGCATCGCCTTCAGGAAATATAGTACGTGTTGTATGGATGTGCTTTTGCAAAATCTGTGTCTTTCTGATGCATCTGAAATCATAATATCATAGGGGTCTTTTCTGTCAAGCAGAAACTATACAGCTGTTCCCTGCGATGTTTGGTTCTTTTTATGTAACTGGCTCGTGGAAGGAAATGTATGTATCTGTTCCACTACGAATGGGCATTTCAGCAGGTGTCAGGTCATAAAATCACTTTACACCACTTCTTCGAGGCAGTTTATGATCACTGGATATTGTGCCTTTGGTCCGTGATGTGGGGCATTGCCATATTGATTAAATGCCGTAGGCTGTTACAGGGGGAAAAATAAGGATATTTAATCAATAGACCTGCACTTTAGTTACTGTTCCTGTCAGGCTGGAACAGGAATAGCTGCAGAAAGGGGCAGCTTCTCATGCAATTTGAGGCAGTTAAAGTTTGAAGAGAGCTAAATAATACCTTTTCAAGACCTGTGAGGGAAGATAATCAACTTGGCAAATGCAAGTGCGGAGACTGAAGCTGCAGAAGTGACTTTGGGTCTCAGAAGGGAGCCCAGAAGAAACTGTGGATTAAACATGAGTGGAATAAATAGTGTTTGTTGCCAGTGATAAGTCCATGTTACATCTGTGAGGATTAATTGTCTCTCAGCTAAGGTCTCTCATTTAGTGGGATAGTTCAGGGGAAAAGTTTCTCCACATCTGTGCTATAGGAAAAGGGAAGAAGCATTTTTCTCAAGAGTGCCTAACTGTTATTAAATCTCATGACTATGGTGTTTTCCTGCCATTGTTCACCTTTTATTATGTTACTGTAACTCAAGACCTGTATCTTTGGATACACTCCCTTGGCTATTGTCAAGTGGGTGCAATTTATCTCTCTGACATTAGATGCCTTCTTTATTAGTACTTACATTCACACTTTTGTTATAGTCAAAGCACAGAAAAAGGCCCTTTTTAGGACACGGTTTGTCCCATCTATTTTCAATATTTATCCTTGGCTGAGAGGGGCCACAACAATCTTATCCTACTAGTGCTTGTCTCTTCCCACTGACCAAAAAACAAGCCTAAGTTGACTGGTTCTGAAGAAGACTTCACCCAGTAGAAATCTAGTACAGGTGAGTCCTCCTTAGGATGCAGGAGAAGGTTTTAATTCTGCATTGGTCAAGAATAGACATCTCTTTCTACTACATTTTAAAATGGGTATGGAAAAAAATCCAGGTTGGAAACGATACCATAAATGAAGAAACTGGAAATGTATATAGGTTATTGGAATGAAGACTTAGAGGAAACTTTATTACGCTGTACTTGTACTGTCCTTGCAGGAAAATACTGAGCATTCAGGGTTCTCAGAGGTAGCAGAGAAAAAATATAACAAGAATCAATGTCTGGAAGCTGGAACCAGACACCTTCTGGCTGGAGACATTTACTTCATTATTTCTAACAGTAAGGGTAATGAAAAACTGGTGGAAGTTAGTAAAAGAGCAATAAGTTTTTCATCTTCTCATGCATTCCAATCCAGGGTGGTTGCCTCACTCAATGACAGCTTTCTCTAAGGAAGTGATTTATCCCTGATGCATAGGAAATGTGTGATGCAAAGGCAGACAGCCTAGATTAATTAGGATGACCTAATTGTCCCTTTCTCATCCACAATCTGTGGGAATTCGTGGCAAAAACACTTTTTTTTTTTTTTTTTGAAAAGTGACACAAAACAGTGCATCTAATTCTCTTCGTGCAAAAACAGGTCTTACCCGGCGATTGAGGTGTACCGAGTATTTGCTGCTTGCCTTTATCTATTTTACTAGAGCATAAGAAAGGAATTAGCTCTTAAGTAGGATTCTTGGAGCTTGGTACACTCCAGTCGCTACTTGGGGTGGAAAGGACTGATGTATGTGTTCAAGAACAAATACAGCTTGACAGCATACAAGCTGTTAAGACAACCTGACCTTTGTCTGTCTGCTCTATGAACAGTAAGCTCAATTAGCTGTAGTGCTTCCAGGCCTTGTACCACCATTAGGAAATGCCTTATTCAGCTCTGTTGTTGTTTTTTTTTTATCTTGGTCAGTGTAAAAAGCATTAAAAGATCCATTGTAAATGCTGCCAGCAATAGGGGAAAGATTCTCATATTCAGCAAGGTCTAAAAATTAATTAGCTTTATTCCTTTAAGTACAAAATAAATACATCGTGCTGTAGCCAAAAACTTCAGGGCTGGGCTTTAGCCAGTTGGGTTCAAGATGAGATGAGAGCTCTGGCTGACATTGGAAATATTTTGTTATAGAGTTTGGGCTGGTAGGTGTCACTTTAGAGATCGAATCACCAGCTCTTTCTACAAAGAAAAGGGGAGTGTTAAAATAGAAGGCTAATGTATAGGACAGTGAACAGTGAGTCTAGAGTATTCATGGTCTGTCATAGCTTACCTGTCCTTATATGTCATTTAAATGCCTCAGTTTACCCCTCTCTGAAGGGATGTTGTGATCCCTTGCAATTCCCTGTGTTGTATCTAAGTGATTTAGCAAGGTCTTCAGTGTCATGGTGGCATTTCCAGAGACTTCCAGTATCTGAGAGACAAGAAGCAAAGATAAAGTCTTGATTTTTGTTGGAGTAGAATAGAGGAGCACTGCAGTGAAAATGAGATTTTTTTGTACGGGTGGTTTCTCAGATTTCAGAGTATTGCAAGATGAATTTGCTTAGGTATTGGATCTCCAAGGCTTGCTGGGGTGACAACCCATGGAAAGCTTCCTTATGATTTTAATGCAGAATGATGTTTTTATGATTCATAGGAGCTATGTCCCTTTGAGGAGCTGGAGAAAAAACAAGTTTTGTATTCTGTCCACATGATACAGAGTACAAAAAATGCTCATTTTCTCTGCTCATTTCCTCTTCTTATCCTGGGCTTCCACTGGATGCTCTGCCTTTGTCTTTCTTTCCTGTACTTCTGTTATGCTTTTTTCTTGGATTGTTTTGGGTGTGGTGTTTTGGTTTGTTTCTATTTTCCTAGTTTATTTGGAAAACTGGGGATATCAAGAGAGACAGTGGCATCTAATGCTAATCGCTGTGTCTCATCAGTATTAGAGCAGCCCAGGACATAGATTACTTAAGATAATTCAGCTCTTAAACAGAAGTTTTAGTGCTGCTTGAGGCATCTCAGTGGTTTCAAGATACCCGAAATTATATCCATCTGTGTCAGATGAGGTACAGGACCTAGGGCAGGCTCGTGCCCTTCTGGATCAGCAGTTGGAGGCCACATGGGATGCCCTGAAGTCTTTCAAATGGCACTAGACTCTTAGACATCTGAACTTAGCCCCGAAATTCAGACCCTGCTGTTTTTCACAGAATCACAGACTGGTTGGGGTTGGAAGGGACCTCTGGAGATCATTCAGTCCAACCCACCTGCTAAAGCAGGGTCACCAGAGCAGATCACACAGGAAGGTGTCCAGGTGGGTTTGAATGTCTCCGGAGAAGGAGACTCCACAACCTCTCTGGGCAGCCTGGTCCAGGCTCTGGCACCTCAAAGAAAAGAAGTTTCTCCTC
>VWYH01004777.1:1017212-1162887 GCA_013399365.1 Pampusana beccarii | reverse complement strand
TTAAACTGGGGAGCCCAGAACTGGACACAGAACTCCAGCTGTGGCCTCACCAGGGCAGAGCAGAGAGGGAGGAACAACCTCCCTCGACCTGCTGCTCACACTCCTCCTAACGCACCCCAGGTACCATTGGCCTCTTGGCCACAAGGACCCATTGCTGGCTCATGGTCAACCTGTTGTCCACCAGAACTCCCAGGTCCTTCTCTGCAGAGCTGCTTTCCAGCAGGTCCACCCCAACCTGTAGTGGTGCCTGTGGTTATTCCTACTCCTACATTTATACAATCCTAAAATTACATTTGGACTTTAGAAGGCAACAGCGAGGCTGATGTGGCCCCTGGTGAAAATGAGTTGGACACCCCTGGCTTAGAGGGTTAACTTTTCCTGTACTATGTATCTGAGGTTTTGTATTGCCTTCCCTGTACCCATCATACATTTCTCGATGCTTCATTTTCTTCACTTGGCACCCAAATACCTTTTGAAGTCTTGGTTTAAATTGGTATCATAGTTTCTCAATGTGAGAAAGAGAAGAGAGATTAATCCAATTTTAAGAGCTATTCCTTGGTCGCTCTGCATTGATTTTTGTGGAGCTGTTCTTTAACTGTGTTTTCCATCTGACTTCTCATAGCCTTCTGATGAAAGCCAGTCTTCAAGTGCAGGGTTGGATTTACATTGATTATTCCCTTTGTTGTCTTTCCGTGACCCCTTTTGAACTATGAACTCAGAGCTGTGGCTTGGTTTCGAAGGGCTTTTATTCCTATCACACTGACAATAACTGTGGATTATACAGTTGAACGAGACAGGCATCTTATCCTTCTGTGCAAACAAAGGAAAAATACTTCCCACCCTATATTAAACTACACTTTGTTTCTAAACAAGAACTGCCAGCAAAAAGTTTGCATTTAGAGGCTGTGGGATGAGAGAGATGAGCAAAAAGTGTGTGTGCCTTATTTGACATGGTTTGGGTAATTGTGTAGGCAAAGATCTGCAGATCTCGTATTCTAGATATATTAGTGCTGCCATAAAGAAGCATTTGCTGCTGTATGTGTTGTAAAACTGTCGTGTTTCATTTCAAGGGGAGAATGGGTGGTAAACATTTTTATATTCTGCTCCAGTGATGGGTGCTTTGCAGGTGATTGCTGACGGTTAGCATGGATTTACCAAGGCTAAATAATGCCCAACCAACCTGATTGCCTGATGTGATAAAATAGCTGGATTTGGGCTGAAAGAAGAGCAGTGGATGTCAATTCCCTGAACTGTAGCATGGCTTTCTTGTGTCCAGTATCTCTGTATCTAAGTTAGGATGTTACAGTCTGGATCAGTAGACAACTTGATGGTAAAATCTGGCTGGGTGGTTGGACACAGAGGGTAGTGGTTAATGGGTCAAAGTATACCTGGAGAGCTGTAATGAGCAGAGTGCCAAGGGGGATGGTCCTGAGACCTGTCCTGTTTGATATGTTTGTCAATAACATCAAAGGTGATGCAGTGTGTTCCCAAGGACTCCACATGGGGGGAGGACCAGTTGGTACACTGAATGGCAGGGCTGCCATCCAGAAGGACATAGAATCATAGAATGTCCTGAGTTGGAAGGGACCCACAAGGATCATGGAGTCCAACTCCTGTCCCTGCACAGGACAAGCCCACAGTTCACATCATGTGTCTGAGGACGTTGTCCAGTCTCTTCTTGAACACTGTCAGGTTGGGGCCGTGACACCTCCCTGTGGAGCATCTTCCTGCCATTCCCTCAGGTTCTGTCATTGGTCACTAAGAAGAGTTTGGCACCTGCCCCTCCTCCTCCCCTTGTGANCCCCTCCCTGCCCGGCTGGCCGTGCTGTGCTGGATGCACCAGCACACGGGTCTCTCTTGGCTCCAGGGACACTGTTGGCTCGTCTTCAACTTGACGTCAAACAGAATCCCCAGATCCCTCTCCACAGAGCTGTTTCTAGCATCTCGTCCCCCAGTCTGTCTGTACAGCCAGCATTGCCATGTCCTAGGTGCAGAATCCAGTACTTGCTCTTGTTGAACTTCATACAGTTGGTGATTGCCCCCTTCTCCAATTTGTCCAGACCCCTCTGCAAGGCCGCTCTGCCCTCAAGAGTGTCAACTGCTCCTCACAGTTTTGTGTCATCAGCAAATTTACTAAGCAATCCCTCAAGTCCTGAGTCTAAGTCATTTATAAAGACATTGAAGAACACTGGTCCTAAGATGGACCCCTGCGGAACCCACTAGTGACTGGTCACCAGCCCAACATAACCCCGTTTACTAGAACCCTTTGAGCCCGGCCCATCAGCCAACTGCTCACCCACAACATTGTGGGCATGGCCAGGCTGGAGGAATGGACTAGCTAGAATCTGCCAAAATTCCAAAAGAACAAATGCAAAGTCTACCCCTGGCTTTTTTATCTTTTGCCTTTGCTTCGTCTGTCTCCTCACATATATATCCGTTCTCTTTGGCTACCCCAGAAATGTTTGGAAATTTCTACTTTGAATAAAATGCATCTTTCCATACACCAGCAAGCAATCCAGATAGAACATGTAACACCAGTTTTCAGCAGGAGCAAGAGCAAGTTATCAGGTTATAAAAAAAACAATCCTTATCTACTCTTCTTAGCAGCAGAATAATTCGTATGTGTCATTTACTGAATCTTTGGAAGATGGCAGGACACAGTCAGGATTGTATTATATGACCTTCATCAGTAAAGAAAAAAAAAGTATTTTTCTTTGGTATTAACTGTTTCTGAACCTAGACTGTCAGTGCATTTGAACTTGAACAGGTGGCTTCTAAAATGGTGAATACAGCTGACGTTTTCATAGTAATGGAACATTTATGTTACTTTTTGGAAAAAAGGAAAATGGAGATAAGTATTCTTTTGTGTCCTAGTTGAGTACCTAATCCAGTTTTGACCAGCTCTGAGCTTTAGGAGTGATATCACACAAGGATCTGAGCCACGTTCTTGGATCCATGGTACCATCACACTTTGGGGAGCTTTGAATCTGAAAGATTTCCCTGTTCTGTAGTGTACCAGAGTCATATTCTTGATTCAAACTCAGTCAAACTGCCGGAAAACAAGAAATAAATGCAGGTATAAACATAGCGGATTGAAAACATCTCTACTGTATGTCATTATTGTCTTTTGCAAAGTATGATTCCATCAGCTGGCCCATCTGCACATAACCACGGGCTTTTATAGAGAGATATGCCAAGAAAATCCCAGTCATCTCCACCGACTCCTTTTCATTTGGACTCCGCTGCTGTGGGAATGAGGACGGACTGTGCCAGTGAGGATGGACTGCGGGGCTGTGCTGTGGCTGTTGCAGCTGCTGGAGCTTCTCCTTCCCACTGAAAGTCCTGCCCATCCCTCAGACGCTACCCCATTACAAGTTCCTCTCCTTGTTTTGCTCTTTGGATTGAATAACATTTATGGCAGAAAAACAGGAGAGAGAGCTGAAGTCCTGAGAAGTATCAGAACAGTCAAGCATGTGGACACAGGAGAACGTCATTAGCCCATGGTGCTCTTTGAAATTAATGATCATAGAATCATAGAAACATAGAATCATTTGTCTTGGAAAAGACCCTTGAGATCACCAAGCCCAACCATTAACTTAATACTGTCAAGTCCAACACTAAACCATGTCCCTAAGCTCCACGTCTACTCACTTTTTAAACCCCTCCAGGGATGGTGACTCCACCACTGCCCTGGGCAGCCTGTTCCAATGTCTGACAGCTCTTTACGTGAAGACGTTTTTCCTAATATCCAATCTAAACCTCCCCTGGTGCAACTTGAGGCCATTTCCTCTCATCCTGTCACTTGTTCCTTGGGAGCAGAGCCCAATCCCCTCCATGCTCCAAGCTCCTTTCAGGCAGTTCAGAGATCAGAAGGTCTCCCCTCAGCTCCTGTTCTCCAGCTGAACCCCCCAGCTCCCTCAGCCGCTCCCATCACACTTGTGCTCCAGCCCCTCCCCCAGCTCCGTTCCCTTCTCTCAACTCGCTCCAGCACCTCAAGGGCTTTCTTGTTGTGAGGGGCCCAAAGCTGACCCCAGGATTTGAGGTGTGGCCTCCCCGGACCCAGGACAGGGGTACGGTCACTGCCCTGGGCCTTCTGGCCACACTATTCCTGACACAAGCCAGGATGCTGGTGGCCTCTTGCCCACCTGGGCACACACTGGCTTATGTTCAGCCACTGTCACCAACACCCCCAGGTCCTTTTCCCCCAGGCACTTTCCAGCCACTCTTCCCCAGCCTGTAGCGCTGCCTGGGGTTGGTGTGACCCAAGTGCAGGACCCGGCACTTGGCCTTGTTGAACCTCATACATTTGGCCTCAGCCCGTTGATCCAGCTGGTCCAGATCCCTCTGTATGGCCTTCCTACCCTCCAGCAGATCAACACTCCTGCACAACTTGTTGTTGTCTTCAAACTCACTAAGGACACACTCAATTACCTCATCCAGATCGTTGATAAAGTGATTAAACTGAATTGGCCCCAATACTGAACGCTGGGGATAATAAACCTATACAGATGGCTTTCTGTTGGCAGGAGCTATTTGCCAGTCGTCTTCTGCCTCTTGATATTATTGAGATCAAAGGATTTTTTTTTCTTTCTTTCACTTAGAAAGTGGGGGCTTTTTGTCCTTGTCATCCTTTCCCAACTCCCAGCTGCTGTTTACCTGAGCCCTGCTCAAACTTGAAGGTGCAGCAGTCGCCACATAGATACTGCAAAGCTGAGAATCCACAAGTTGATATAACTGTGAAGAGGATGTAGAAATGACTTCAGCGATTCCTTCTGGTCCATGCTGAGAGAAGTGAAAATTCAAGGATACCATAAATAGCGTATGTACACTATATAATATAGACGTATAAAATGCCCACTTGTATTTTGATCAGTTGGTAACAGTTATGCTTTAAAAATACGTAAGTAACATATGGTGATTATGGAAATGTTGCTTTAATGAAGCTTTAAGTGAAGTGAGTTGCTGTACTGCGAGGAGAAAGGCTAACAAGCAAGATCAAATGTGAAAGAAGGGAAACCAAACCAGGGTTCCTGAAGTCAAGGACTGTATTTTACCAGTAAAGATAGAGACACCAGAAGAGTTTTAAAAGAGAGTTTTAATTTTCGAAGAAAAGTAAGTCTAAAATTTTCAACTTTTCAAATACTTTTACGGAAACGAAGAAGCATGTCAGATTTGACATCCTCAGCGCTGTCCCTTCAGATTTAATGAAGTGTCACCAAAGTCTAGAAGATAAAGCAATATTTAATCCTGTATCTATAGCCTCCTCCCCTTGGACTGCGTTTTCAGCTGCAAAAATTGGCAAAGACTCAGCCTATGGCACTACATCATCTTCCAGTGCTTAATGGTCTCGTCCTTTGTGACGTTGACTCAGATTGATTTTACTGAAATGCATTAGTTTTCCTCTCACTCCTTTTAGCTCGGCGGTCTGTGATGGAGCTATGATACAGCAAGGTGGATGTTGAAGTATTCTGCCTTATACATCAACAAAACTGTCGTTTGATGCTTTTTTGTTATCTCTGTGACTGATGAGGATGCGTGAAGGAGAAAGGATGGACATCTAGATAATCAAATCCCTGGTGAATTTATAACATTGACTATTAGAAAAAAAAATTAAAAAACCAACTTTTGATATATTCAGTGATAGAATTTGGCCTAGATGAAGAAAGAAATGTGGCAAGTCAAATGGTTATATTCATGGCCATTTTTTTTCATTGCAACAGCAATCTACATAGGAAATCAGTCTAATCAGAGCCAAATATGCAATTCATTTTTTCAAAACATACTGAACAGGCACCTGAATCCATCAGGTATGAAATGAATCTCTTAAAACTTTGGCAGATCCACCATTCAGTCTGTGTAGTGGTAACCTTAAGTTGTCTACTAGAGCATTCCCATTGTGTAGAAGGGAAAATGGAATAATCATCACACTTTCTATCTTAGTCTAAAAAAAAATAAAGCACGAAAGAATGCTCTATTCTAACATCAAGTTCAGTCTCAAATATATAGACCCAGCCTAGAGAATATTAACTTTGGACTGGCAAAAATAGGGTACACCACAGGAAGGATGTTACAGCTCCATAACAGTTAACCGTGTTGTCTCAACCTAATTCTCTCTGAAATATGGGCAAGGTAAACATCCTCAGAGAGGTGAGAGAAACTTGAGTGTTTCGTCAGTTCTTTGGGAAATGGCCACAGGAGTTTGGTTGCCTGTTTTCCATTGAATATGAAATAAAACTCCTTCCAGAAGTCAACAGAAACCACTGAACAGGGATCCCTTAATCCCCGTGTCCAAGACAGAGTTTCAAATGGGTGAGGATAAATGGACAGACCTCTCTCTCATTACCTTTTCCAATCAGTTTGGCTTTTGTATTTGAATTTCTAGAAACCAGGGTGGTTCTTTTTCTTTTAAGTCTCCCGTCTTCTCCTTTCAACCTTGTCTTACAGACGTTGCTTTATGCCCGTGCCATCAGTCCATCTGTGTATCCTTTCTACGCTGTAAAAGTTTGCAACCATTTTGGATGGTTTCTATCAAAATGGCCAAAAGGGAAATCTTCAGTTTTACATTCTTCCAAAGTTTTGCGAAAACCTGTGCCAAGGTAGAGGAGAAATACTATTAATACTTCCACCAAGGGAATGGCTACAAGGCAAGTTCTTTCCCTGTTAGATCTGAAATAACCCACACAACAGAAGGCTTGTGAAAACAGCTTTGATGGTGTTGGTGATCTTGGAGTTACTAAATTTTGAAGAAAGCTTCAAGATGAACCACCATTACTACAGCAGAGACCAGAAAACAAATGGACCGACTGTTCCCACCTGATTCTGCACTAGATGTGCTGTGGTTGTGGTGCTCTGAGATAAAACCAGACAGGCTTGGTAGTGAAGGTCTCGTCTTGTATTAGGCTGACCCATATATCTGGAAAAAAACAGAGACTCTTTTAGGAGCACAGACCCATGGTGTGGCCTGAAGAACGGCTCACATGCCTGAAGGATTTTTGCCTCTTCCCTCAGCTGTTTCCATCACTTTAATAAAAGATATGCGCTCTTCCTTGCAGTGTTTGTTTCACTCACATCACGCTGATCTAAATTAGAAGAAAGATGAAGGGAAAAAGCAGTGTCCAGACAGGGAGAAAGAAGAAAAGGAAAAATGAAAAGAAAAAGGAAAAAGAAAAAGAAAAAGAAAAAGAAAAAGAAAAAGAAAAAGAAAAAGAAAAAGAAAAAGAAAAAGAAAAAGAAAGAAAAANNTTTTTTTTTTTTTTTTTTATGATATTTAAATTTCAGATTATGATGATGTTCAATGCAGCACTGAAAGAGAGCCCGCCAGGTTTTAGCTATGAGAATGGTCAGTTTTATGGCTACATATATATTTTCTTTTTTCTTTGCCCTCGCTTGCAAAAAGTCCTCAGCTCTCTGGCGGAGCACACATGCAAATGAAAACTGTACGAATGAGGAGGTGGCTGTAGCGGTGATGTGTAGGTACCAAGAGATTATCCATTTAATAGAGCCAAACACCTGGCTATTTAATAGAGGTCACCAGCTAAATCAGTTAGAAACAGCTTAGGCAGGCATATGGAAGCAGGGCTGAATTAGAAATAAGTGAATCCTAGCTTTGGCCACAAATGTGTGGAAAATGAAACTAAATTAAGTTGCTTCAGCCCTTTCACTGGCACAAACTGATATAAATTGGTTTCATTAAAAAACCCTAACATATTTTAAGGCTGCAGTCGTAACCTATTACGTTTTGTGTGGTTGCCGAGAGCAAGTAGCTTAGTGGCATTTTATGTAGAAAATGAACAGGGGACAAATAGAATTTTATTGCTTTCTAAATGAAAAGGCTGGGAAGTTTTAGAATAAAATTGATTTTCACATCTGGAAAAGTTCGCCTTATCATTAGGTCTGTGCTCTCTCTCTTTCTCTGCTTATTTTTCACTCCATTGTTTTCCACTTATTTTGCAAGGCAGCCCTGTAATTTCCATTCTCATTCATTCATGTTGCCAAATTGTGTTTTTTCATTTTCTAGTGCAACATTTGACAATGTTTGCACAGGGACTGCTCAGCTGAACTGTTACTTGGTTGGGGTGGGACAGACAGGGGTCTATGTCTCTTTTCCTCTCATACCTCTGGATATAATATTTACAAAAGGTGTTTTTGGAGGATTTTCAGAAACCCTGACTGTATTTGAAGGAGTTTTTTGTAAGCTCCGTAATCCACTGGTCTTCCCAATTTATCAGTACGTCATAAGGAAAATGAGCCCACGGTACAATATAGGATTATACAGAAATGCGAGAGCTTATATGGCTCCTGAACTCGCATAGGAACACCATGCTTATATGGAAACAA
This sequence comes from Pampusana beccarii, assembly GCA_013399365.1. Lineage (NCBI taxonomy): Eukaryota > Metazoa > Chordata > Aves > Columbiformes > Columbidae > Pampusana > Pampusana beccarii. The sequence goes on along the minus strand of VWYH01004777.1, from coordinate 1,154,550 downwards.
TTATTAGCTCAGGTTATGCACTGTCTTGAAGCTTTTGAGAGAGCTGGGTGGGTTGGCATCTCTTCATGGAAATAATACTTTTGCCAGTAGCATGAAACACGTTTCATGGGCTCATCCAAAAATCACTGCTTTTCCCACATTTAATCCCCGTTAAGAAATGACATGTGTTTCGTTTTGCAATGGTAATTTGGCTCAAAGTATATTGAATAGCTTAACATTATGCTAAATTTCATTTCTTGTCAATGGGCAAGTGCCAGTTTAGTAAGGAGAGGCCTAAGGGAGTTGGTGCTTCCTTCCGCTTATCCCATAACATGTGATGTCTTGTGTTCTGTGCGACACGATGAACGAAAAGGGACACAGTTTTCCACTGCACAAAACAGAAACATTGTGCCCTGAGCTGTGTTCCTTGGAGAAGAACCAGCTCATCGGTGAGTTTCTGGAAAGTGTCAAGCACTTGTGGCTACTACAATACCTGCTCTGTAAAGAGAAGAGCGGCTTTTGTACCAGCTACTGCTTCAGGTTCTGTGCAGCTCCAGGATGCTAGTGCCTGTGGATGTCTTCTCACCAGAAGACAACCCAAGGTTGCTTCATGTATCTCACACCTATTTTAGTAATAAACGGGGCAGTATGTACAGCTGATGTTACTGACACAAGGTTTTCAGATCTAAGGATGTCCCTCAGGCGTATTCTGGGATCAAATCCCTCTCCCAAGGCAGTACATAATATGATGCCTCCATAAGGTAGGGTGTCTGGAAGTCAAGTGGTGGTCCATGGAGAGTTAGAAGGGCATGGACTGAAGTCATAGAATCATAGAATCATTTAGGTTGGAAAGGACCTTTAAGGTCATTGAATCCAACCATTAACCTAACACTGCCAAGTCCACCACTAGACCATGTCCCTAGGAGCCACATCCACGAGTCTTTGAAATACCTCCAGTGATGATGACTCAACCAGATTACTGCTGAGGTACCGTCAGAGCATTGTTCCCATATGCCGTATCTTTACTGTGACAGGCAGGCTGCCAATGCAGTTAAGTTTCAAAATCTCCTAAGCCTGACTGGACCTCTCAACAGTCACGTGGATCTGTGGTTTTATAACCTGCCTCAACATGTGATTTCTTCACCTTATCAGCAGTTGATTTACTCACAGAGGCAACAAACGTGCCAACTCTTAATACCTGCTAAGCATTCAAGCCTGTTACAACTCTTAAATTTCTCCTCACAGTGAGAAGGGAGCTGTAGCTCTTTGAAAGGACACACACGGTCAGCTCCACTCCACCTCTGCAGGAAGGCGTTTAGGCAAATGATGGACACAGAAGCCCACTTCTCCTTTTAATGCCTGCAGGCCCTAGGCAGCCTGTTGCAATACTTGACAATGCTTTTTGTGAAAATGTTTTTCTCAATATCCAATCTAAACTCCCCTGGTGCAACTTGAGGCCATTTCCTCTCATCCTGTCACTTGTTCCTTGGGAGAAGAGCCCAACCCCCTGGCTCCAAGCTCCTTTCAGGCAGTTCAGAGATCAGAAGGTCTCCCCTCAGCTCCTGTTCTCCAGCTGAACCCCCCAGNGGATGCTGTTGGCCTTTTTGGCCACCTGGGCACACACTGGCTCATATTCATCCACTGTTGACCAATTCTCCCAGGTCTTTTTCCCCCAGGCACTTTCCAGCCACTCTTCCCCAGCCTATAGCGCTGCCTGGGATTGGTGTGACCCAAGTGCAGGACCCAGCACTTGGCTTTGTTATACTTCATGCAATTGGCCTCAGCCCAATGATCCAGCTGGTCCAGATCTCTCTGTAAAAGCTTCCTACTCTCAAACAGATCAACAGTCCCACCCAACTTGTTATTTTCTGCATATTTACTGAGGGTACACTCGATGCCCTTGTCCAGATTGTTGATAAAGGTATCAGAGTCACATTGTATGGGCAGCTTGCTGAAAAAAACTGCGGCATACCTGTGTTTAACCTGGAGATGGTGAGGAGGCCGCGTCCTGTCAATGTAGCCCATTGAATGGGATGCTTTATGTGACTTTCTGAGCCATGCTGTTCTAGCTAGAGCTTGGTTTTCACCAGTTCCAGTGTCTTTTGGAAAATAGGGAGGAAAACCACGTGTCTGCAGAAAGCAGAGGTCCATGTGGATAAAAATATCAGTCTTAATGGCTTTCCTTGGCAACGACAAAGATCAAGCTGTCATTTTATTCTTGGACATGATCCCTCTGTGTGGGTGTGTTACGAAAAAGTGTGTTTGTGGGAGCTTCTCCTACCCCTGCCCACTCTGCTAGTTCTACACCTACTTTCCCTGATTGCTTTCTTATTCAAAGGTGCAAAATCTTCACTCAACCCCCCCAAAAAAAGCCTTATCACAATGGTCAGCTGTGATTTTGAACCAGTGATTACAGGGAAATCTTGGGTTTATTATGTCCCTCTAGATAGTCTAAAACCTGTAAACTTCCATGCCTTCCATTTCGCTTTGGGTTTCTAAGCCACGGTAGGTACACACTATTTTTTCTAGCAAAGATAGACCTCTCAAAAGTTTTGTCCACAGTGCTGTCAGCTGGTCACCTTTTACTAGCACTAAATGCAATTTAAAGTTAATAGATTCAGTAAGATGTTTTGCCAAGAATTACTCAGCCCTTCGTGCCGAAATATTAATCAATAATGCCTCTTTAAAATTTCTTTTCACTCCAATCATTTTTATGGTCTTGCAATTTACTGCATGGAAGCAGGCTAGTTGAAGATAAAAAACACCTGTTAAGTCGCATTATTATTAATATTTATCTGTCATTTACAGAGCTCCAAAAGGTGTGCACAGCACTTTCCTGGTCAGTGTGCTAGACAAAACAGCCACTTTACCAAGGACTGCAGTCATGAATAAGTGCAGGACAAGAGACACTGTGGTCACAGAAATGTCTCCAAACAATCCGTTGGAGGGTTCTGCCCATGATGTCCTGATTAGCTTTTGGGGGCTTTTAAAATGGAAAAGGAAGGAGCATGCCTCAGTTCATAGGAAGACATAACTAGATCTTGGATTCTGAGCTAAAGAAGGTTAATTCAGAAATATAAAATAAAATGATATAGAGGTGTGTGCAGGACACAGAGCTGTGATTAGAGTGGGGCAGTATTTCTTTCTGATTTTGTTTTGTTTGGTTTTTTTCGATCAGAAACTTTCCAAGATTTAATTTATTCTTCCAAATTTGCTCTGGAGCAAATCTAAAATATTTATGGTTTTGTTCCTATTTTTCCTGTAGTTAATATACCTATTTTGCAAAAACGGGTTTCTCAACCCCAAAATGCTCAAGGGGCTCATGCCCAGGATGCTCTCAGATGTGTGCAAGTGATCCAGGGTCTAGTCATTACATCCCATTCTTGTCTATCCCAAGGGAAGAGGCTGATCAACAGAGCTGGTGGTTGCACTAGGGAGAGGTTTTGGTCAAGAATTAAATATTCATTGGTGATGGACAGAATCTCCCACAGCCTGAGTCCTACACTGCTGCAAAGCATCAAAGAGGAAGACAAAAGCGTTTTCCCACAGTAACTGGTGAGAAAGTCATGAGGAGCCATCAATGTGAAGCTTGGGGCTGAACTCAGGACAGGAACGTTCTCATGGCCCGTTTGGTTGCAGCATATTCCTGAAGAGTCTCTGTTGGCATGCGATGCAGGACTGATGATGAGTGCACACTCAATGAGGATGAGGAGGAGAGAAAAGCTGTATTTGTGAAGGAAAATGTCTTGAGCATGGTGGTGTATTTTGGTAGATCACCCTGAGGAAGGTCCTTTTCATCGGCCCCTGTATAGAGTCCATGTGTGACTCCGCTCCTCAGCACCATTCCCTAGGGAACCAAATCAATAAGGAAACTGCACACAATATTTGCTCCCACATCCTGCTCTGTAATTTAGATAATCGTACTCAGTTATGAAAGAAGTATGTTATTCAGCATGTAGGCAATTCCAGCAAGGGAGTGAGTGTGGAGAAAGAGCATTGTTCAGGCTTCAGTGGCTTTCAGACATTGAAAACAGCACAAAAATGGTTTTATAACTGAGGTTCCAAATACTGGTAATTACACTGATTATGCAGTGGATTTCTTGTTTTCATCTTTTATGAATCCTTTATTTCCTTACCACTGTAAGTGGACTAGAGGTTTTGCTTTTCTCTATAAAAACATAGGAATAGAATCTCATTAGTTGCTATCTGAGAGCAGCAGGAGGAAAGCCATGTCAGTGCAGTTGTGCTTGACTGTGGAAATCACAGTGTCATACGCTGGAAGAAGGCACAGTAGTATCCAGTGTCCCGACGTTGGAAATAAAGGCATGATAGATAGGACCACCTTGGAAACGCCAGTCAGTCTTGGTCTTCCCAGCCTGCGTTTTATGAGCTTGTCAATGATTTAGTGACATCCCTCCTTCCCCAAACACACGTATCGTATTGTGAGCCCTGACAGGTACTTCAGTCACAGGGAGATTTTAGACAAGATAATTTCTCTCTTTCCTTCTCTGTCTTATCTATCTAGTCTTTATAACTTGTTTAAGAGCACTTTTTTTTTTTTTTTTGTCTCCCAGTCCAAAGATGTGGTAAGCTCTAATTATGTTTGAGAAATATAAAACACCTGAAAGCTGCAAAGAAAGAATGGGATGGTCATCTTCTTCTGTCCCACCGGATCAATTACCCTCCCATAGAGGGAAATGTGAGGACCATTTTCAGGACACTGTTTAGTCACAATTAGTTGCAGCTGGGTTTAATAGAAGGCGCACTATTTTACTTTAACCCTTCGCCAGTCTGGCAGATCTTGTGGCTGCTGCTTTGCACAGCTTGTTTGTGCTAATGGTGGAATAAAAGCTGATTTCTCCTGGGATGAGACAAATACGTGAACAGTAGCTCCACATCTCATGGGAAGAGCATCAGAGGGGTGAACACTTGAATGTCTGAGTCTGAAGGAGAACTATTTAAACCTTAAAGCATGTACCTGGGACATTTGACACCAGCTGAGCACAGTGAGATTTACTGTGGCTGCACTGGGCTCATAGGACATTTCTAGTGCAAGAAGAAAACATCAGGACCGTCTCAGACAAGGAGAACATGAGATAAGGACAAGTGGATAAATAAAAATGGTGAGTACCTATTTCTGTATACGAAGAGGAGGTTGCAGTCAGACCTGGGGGGTCCTGAATAGAAGAAACTCAAGTTCATTTCTTTCTTCCCATGTGAGTGCAGGGTATGAACCTCTCCCTTCAGGTACAAGTGGGACGTCACCTCTTGGCCTCACCTCTCACCAGCTTCTTTGAGGGTGGCTGGTGAACAGCTGCTATTTGCCATTGCAATTTGGAGGGCCTTAAATTACTTTGTAAGGAGCCTTAAAGTGCAGTGTGCTTCTGTGGCTCCGAAATCCTGAAGAGAATGTAAGAAAGTGGATTACTGTGGGTAAATTGTGAATGAGTAGTTTTCTCTGAACGGTTGTTTAATTGAGCTGCAGCTGGAGCTGATTATGTTTGTTTTTCCTTCAGTGTCTCTCATTTCCTTTCGTTTCCGTTAATTCCTGCTTTCATTGGGTAACTGTTGCTGTACAAAATTTAAAGAGCGGTAAAAAAAAAATATAAAAAGGAAAACAAGAAAAAAAAAAGTGCATATTTTGGGAGCTTTTGATGACAGTTGTTCCTGAAGACACCTGTAAACTGTTGAGCTGAATTGGGCTGCAGCTGCTGCTGACTGTATGGGGTGGGAAGGAGAAGGGGTGTGACTCATTCTTCTGGTTCTTCTACCACCCTCTTCTTTGGTTGGGCCTGTGGAGGTGGCTGTTGGGCTGTACATGCTGTGATGTCTTTTCAGTTGAGTTTTGGGATCAAGAAAATCCTAGATTGCCAGAGGCTGGAACAAGGGGGTGATTGAAGAGAAGCATGTTCCCACCTCAGCCTGGGCAGGGCACTGATGTAGATGAGGGTTACGTGTTATGGCATCTAAAGAGGCATCTGTGGTGTCGCTGGTGTATATGAGAACTCAAACTGCTATATGTCCTGGACAGACAGTGAACTGAGAGCATAGGATTAATTATCTATCTTATTTCCTAACCTACATGAAAAGAAGGTGAAGGTGGTTGAGGTGGGCTGGCAGTGGCCTCGTGGACTTCAACGAGGAGAAGCGCCAAATCCTACATATGGGAAGGAACAATCCCATCCACCAATATATGCTGGGGGCCCTCCAGTTAGAAATTGGCTCTGCAGAATAGGACCTGGGGATTCTGGTGGACACCAAGTTGAACATCGGCCAGCATTAGGCTCCTGTAGAATGGCAAGTGGTATCCTTGGCTGCATTAGACAAAGTATTGACAACAGGTCAATGGGGGTGATCCTTCCTCTTTACTCAGCACTGGTGAGTCCATGTCTGCGATACCGTGTCCAGGCCTGGGCTCCTCGTTACAAGAAAGACATGGAAGTACTGGAAAGAGTTCACAAAGGGCCACAAAGATGATTAAGTGTCCGGAGTGTTTCTGCTATGAGGAAAGGCTAAGAGACCTGGAGCTCTTCAGCGTGGAGAAGAGAAAGCTGAGGGGAAATCGTGATGTAAATAAATACTTGAAGGGAGGACAGAGCCAGGCTCTTATCGGTGGTGCCCAGTGACAGGACAAGAGACAATAAAACTGAAACACGGGAGGTTTTCTCTGAACATCAGAAAACACTTTTTTTAGTGTGAANTTTTTTTGTTTTGTTTTGGGGTTTGTGTTGTTGTTGTTGTTGTTGGTTTTTGGTGTTTTTTTTTGTCCTATAGACTGTCTCTTCTGCTTTGCTTATGTTACAGGATAGATGCTGTGGAAAGAAATAATGTAACACTGGAGCTGTTTGGGCTGCTAGGTCAAATTTGTCATACGGTGCTCTCCCAAGAAAGCTTAATATGAGAAAACAGAGGGCATGTTGTGGTTTTCTACAGGGCAACATGACTTATCTTTGGAGGTTAAGTTATTTTGCCTTTTCAACCCTTTTTTGATTCCATGTCACATCCAAGGGAATAGTCTTTGACTATCTATGGCATTCAAGGGTATATGACCAGTTGAAACCTCCATCTTCCGTGAGTATAGCTATTTTGTAAAGAAAGAGAGAGAAAAATCCTCTAGAGAACTTTGGAGCCATAACAAGGTCAAAGCCCTGGCTGGCCTGAAATAAATTAAAAAAAAAAAAAAAAGAAAAAAAACCCTGATATTCACACACTCCCAGTCATTGATTTTCATTTAGACTGCACAATAGTTTGTGGTTCTTGTGCATCATTTGTTTGGTTTTTTGGGGGTTTTTTGTAGTGTGGTTTTTTATTTTTTTTTATTTTTTTTGTTGTTGGTGGGTTTTTTTTGTGGTTTGTGTGGGTTTTGTTGTTGTTGGTTTGTGGCTTTTTGGGGCTTTTTTTAAAAGAAAATCCATCGTTCATTCATTCCACATCACCCCACTTCTCCACCAAAACTTCTCAGCATCTATCAGCTTTGGAGGGTCACAGTCAGCCATCAGTGTGCTCCTTGTGCCATTTGACTATTATTATGCAGAGAGACAAATCTGGAGGTCTCTGCTACTTTCTTCTGTGTAGCAGTCCCATTCTGTAAGTGCTTTTTCTTCTCCTCCAATTGAAATATCCTAAGTATCTTCACCTGTTTTGAATCACCTGCCTCTAGACATGAAGTTTTGTCAGCCTGTAGCATTCCCCCTAACATTGCAAAAATACCCTGTAGCTGATTTCCCAAGATCCCCGCTATGCAAGACAGTCATGCAACTATTCTTTGCATTAAGTATTTTTTCATCAACAGCTGTTTCTTAACAACTCCAGGGTCACTGAATGTTCTGGAACACATAAAACCAAAATGAGCTGAATTTTCCTGTTTGTTTGTTTCTCAATTTTGTATTTCTCAGTCATGCAATGCTAAACAGATCGCCAGGGTTTATGGTATGTCACCCTGCCACACTACCACATGGTAGCACGATGGCCTTTTGAAAAGCTGTCCCATTATAGCATTGCAACTGTGACTATGTGCAATGTCTTTTAATGAATCTTTGATAGTATATGCATTCACTAAAAGGTGCCTGTGCAATTAGGCGATAGCCTTTAAAAGCTTTAGGTCACATTTCTAGGTGGAAACTTGAGGAGAAGCAATTTAGGAGCAAGTTGCCGTGAATTGCCCTTGATCAAATTTCTTTTCTTTGGGACTATAGATCCAGATTTCCTACATAGCTTTTCTGAAACTCTTACAAACTGAACTTGCTCCAAGTGATTGATGTTTTAAAAAAACAATATTCCTTGAGACAGAATCCTTTTCTTTCCTCCAGTTTGTAGTTGCACAAATCGTGTCGTCTTTTAATAGTGACGAATTCATAACTCTGAACCTATATAAAAACATTTTTCTCCAGTACTTTTGTCTAAGAATTTGCATGTAGAGTAGGATAATGTTTCCTTTCTTGCGGTTTTAAGAAAAAAAATCTGCCTTAAGGACAGATTTCCTGCTGCTCTGCAGTTATTTCCCTTTGGAGCATCACTGACTGTTTAGTGATTGATGTTTTGTCAAGGCGGAATTAAAAAGTCAAGGCAGAATTAGCCCTCAAATTCGAAGGAGCCAGACTTGAAGCAAATGGACTTGCCAACCTGTCCCTTCAGTTGTCGATTATCTCGCCCACATGGGGAAGGTGTGTTCTCTGAGAGCCTAATAGGGACCGTATTTTGGAGCAACCCCCTGTTTAAACATCACCTACCAGCTGTCACACCAGTGCGAAACCTCAACTAATTGGCAACTCATAGGATTAAAAAAAAAAAAGGCTGCTTTATAATGCTCCTTGGGGACCCAGAAATGGACAGGGTTAATTTGTATTTTCCGTCTGGGCTAGAGCAAAATCTTGTTTAGCTTGCTTTATGAGAGGAGCCAGTCCATCAATCTATAGCACCTCCCAGTCTGCTTGGCATCCTCTTTTTTTGTAATTAATACATTTCCTGTGTTGCTGCATGCTTCTCCCGGTTTAGATATCGATGATTAATACGCCTTGTCTTTTATAAACAAACCTAATGCCAAGCCGATAATGTGAGTCTCATTTCTTTACTGCCAGCCCACAGCTCAGCTTTGGTTTTGGTATGTATATATAAAGGAAGAAAGATGAATGTTCGCTCAAGCTTGGGAGCTGGAACCATAACCAATTTGTGGGATGAAAAATGTACATCAGTGTGATGCAAAGACAGCCTGGGAAGGTCTGCTTTGATCTGCCCCTTGATTTTACCTTTTAATAGCAAGAATACTGTGTTGTGTACCCAGGCGAGAGATGTCACACTACACAAACACGTTGCAAGGGGAGCAAACATGTTGAAGTACCTGGGAAGCTTTTACCACTGACTGGATTCAATGATAACATCATAAATGATGAAAGCAGAAGGAACTGCTGTGATCACATAAACCGATCATTAGCCAGTGAATTTCCCCCAAGTCAGGTTTCACTTGAACTAATTGACCTCAGAGACAAAAGAGATAGAGGGAGGAATTCTAGTTTTTAATTTTGAATGATGACAGGGACGACCACAACCTGCATCCTACTTCTCCAATGGTAATTCACTTTAGTGTTCAAAATCCACTCTGGATTTCCAAATTGAATTTGTCCATCTTATGGGTCCAGCAACGGGATGTTACCTTTTCATTACATGCTAGATCAAAGGCCCAATTAACAAAGTCATATTCCCCGAGCAACTATGTCCTGGGACCATGAGAGACCTCAATTTCTCTTTGATAAGGATGGCTGATAAAACTTCCAGAGCTCCAATCTCTTTGCCAAAGAGACTGGATGTATGGCTTTGATATATATTTGTCCGGGTTTTTTTTTGCCTCAGTCTTCTGGTTACTGAATTTTTCTGGACTTTTTCCCGTTTCTCGAAGTCTTTCATGGCATGTGAATCCCAGCCATAGATCTCAGTAATAAGTGCTGAAAACCAACTCTTCTCATTCCTACTTGGGAGTCCCACATTCCTTCTGGCAACTCCTATTGACCTGATCATCCATGATACTTCCCAAGCCTTTTTAGAGTCACTCAGGCAAGAATCCCCATCACTACCCATCCTATCAGTATGGCCTGAGTTCTTTGTTCATCTCTGTCTGGATTTGCATTTGGCCCTACTGACTGCTTTCGTCTTATGGAGGACTCTTCACCCTTCTGTAACAGGTATCTCACAAGGATTTAACTTCAGAGTGATAGATTTGTTGTGTTACTAATAGAAATACTCAGTGGGGCAGTTTGTAAGAAAATCATATACACATTCTCTCATGAGGTATTTCCCTAGTTAATGGAACAGCCAGCAACCAGAGTGCTTGGCCATCCTTTGATTCATATCATATGTGTCATGGGGATGCGTTGCACCGGTCCAGACCCTAATTGTACATAATTAGCTTAATTACACAAACTAGTACTGTATCCTCCCCAAAAGAGACATCACATTCAGTTCATGAGATCTATTTTCCCCAAGCCAGTAATGATTGACACTGATTTATATTCATTTTCTTTAATTCTTTATTAGTAGAATCCTATCCCAGTTGCTCCATTCTTTTGACTAAGATCAATGCTAGATTGGCAGTCCTGTAATTACCTGGGTCACCCCTTTTATGATCTAACTACATCATTTGTCTTCTTTCCAAGTAATGGACAAAAATTTTGTTGAATGCATCCTTTTTTTTTTTTAATTTTATTTTCCTGGTTTTATTATTGTTACTATTTCATTTTACCTGCAATAATGGATTCTGTTATAAGATGCATTTTTCTTTTATCATACCTGGAAAAGTCTTCTTTATTGTCCCTATTTTGTCAGTCACAGGTTTTTGCTATGTAGCCTGTAGCTGACATGATGAATTTTCTTCTCATTATAAATCCTCTGATTTATATCACATTCTTTAATTTTCCTGTTTTCTAAATCCCTGAGCATTTTTACTGATTAAACCCTACAGAAAAGATAGCTATGGAAGCTCAATCTTTTTAAAGCAAGTGGTCCAAATATCAATTTGGTATAAAAATGCAATTCAGTAACAATTTATGTTCCTACATTCAAGAGGAAAGTTTAGGGAAATCTAAGTTACATGCTTAGGTACTGGTGTCTGTTTTCTTTCCAGAACTTTTCTGTTTCTTTTATTGCCACAAAACTATTTCAGAATTAGATTTTTACATTCTGGTGCTGAATTTACTGATTTAAAGCTTAGGGAAAAATTATCATCAATTCTATTGGCCTTTGGACTGGCATCTAGTTCAGATCCAGACGATAATTGTTTAAACATAAAGCTGGATGGGGTAGTGCCAGTGTGGAAATAACATTTCCTTTACCATGGAGAACTTTTCCATCCCCACTGAGATTTTTAAGTTCATATCGCTTCTGGTTTACACAGCAGGAAATAAGCAGAGACTGTAACTGCATTACCCAAGTAACTGGACAGTAAATCGTTTGCAGAGTTTGGTGGAAACCTGACTTCTCCATGTCCAGAAGGCTACATTTCCTGCTGAGGATGAAAAGATTGCAGATGAAGAGGTGTTTACACACAGTTAACATCTTTCTACTGCACCTAGCAAAGAAATTTGGGTAGCAAATATATATATATATATTTTGGTAAGTATAAGTGTGTGATGCTTTTGGAGAGTCATGATCAGTGAGCAAGGAATTATCTTAAAGGGTTGAGTAAATAGTTTGAGTTTACAACAATTCAGAGTGGTTATTCTGAAACTGTTAGAAATTTATGTTGAATAACGTATGTCCTGGGTTTGTAAAGGAAAATAAGTTTTTATATGGAGGAATAATAGAAATAGAAGACAGTTTATATATAATGTGTACACGAATGCTGCAGATAAAAGAGAAACTGGAATTTCTGAAATTTATTGCTTATTATGTATTTTGATAATACTTCTGAGGTGCCAATTTTCGAAAGTTCTCTATCCTGAAGAGCTCTTATTATTTAAATGAAAAGGCTATTGCATGAATGCTGGGCCAGAAAAGTGTTACATATTCATCATTTTTGCCAAAGGACTTTAGAACATGGTAGTTTGTGTAATGACATTCTAGATTTCTTGCAAGCATCTTTGCAAAAAAAAGAAAAAAATAACTTTTCTGAAGGTTTTGCTGAAGGAGGAAGGCCACTGTGGATGATTTAAAGGAAATTTTGTGGTGAAGTTACAGCACTTGACCTGATGCTTTCAGCTGAGGTACCCAAAGGGCTGAGACCTTTATATTATCGAATAATCTACTGGAGTAATTATTCTCTTTTGACTGAGAGGGCATTTCCATAAATGTAGGTCTAAGATGTTTGAGTTTGATTCCTGAAGTTAAGAGGTGCAATTCACTCTTAACTCGAATCAGACCTAATAAGAAGCATGGAGAAGCGCCCACAGGAGATCAGGTTAGCAACAGGCAGAAGGGACCCTCATCCTATGAAGAGTAAAGCACATGGGATCCAAAATTAAATGAGACGCTGACGGATGAGTGTGGAGAGACAGTGAATGCAGTACAAGAAGGAATTTTGCCCGGGTATTCTGAGGAAAGTCTTTAAGGAAGAAGCCAGGATGGTCAAAACGTCAAGGGTGGGATCTGAGCATCACTTTGAGAATCAGAGAACTGTCTGAGAGGTGGAGAAATGATTGCAGTAGTCAAGACAAAATAACAGGGTTAGTTATCCAACCTCTCCTGATAGATTAAGTGTTCAAACCCTTTCATCATTCTTGTTGCTCTACCAAGACTATTACTTGGTTTTATCTACAATTCGTAAAGTGCAGTGCCCAAAATTGGCTATAGTACTTTACCTTGCCAGCACCAAGTTCCCCTGAAAAGTCTGTTCTGCCTTCCTGATAATACATCAGGACATTCCAAAATTCAATTTAATTCTCTTGTACAACATTACATTCATGGGTTTATATACAGTTTGAGGTCCCCTTTCAGCACCAGAAGTTTATCTAATATCCTCCTGACCAGCCAAATATTTTTATATTTGTGCATTTAACTTCATCCCTGGCACAGCGCACTGCATGACTGTACATTAAATTTATTCCTCCTAATTTCATCTCTCTGCATTTTTTTTTCCAAATCATTTTAGATTCCACCTTTGTTCTTCAAAGTGGTTGTACATTTACTCAAGCCTACTGTCATTCACAAGAATTTAGGTATACTCTTTCTTAAAACGAGTCAGTGCTTGTCTTTTGAATAGAACCAGACTTAAGGAATATCACCAATATATCCCATTTAAGACATCTTTGCAAAAAAAAGAAAAAAAGCCCCTGACAATTTCCTTTCAAAAGTAATTTACCAGTCAGTCATATCTTACTACAATTAGATTGTCCTAATCTTACTGTTAAAAATCTTTTTATAGTATTGTGTAGTGTCTTCTTTTACCTTCTTTCTCACCTGGCTTTTTGCTGAGTCAGAAATTAAATTGTTGGAATTATTTCCTATATTGCATTTTATTTGTTTCTCTTTAATAAAGTTATTTTCTGGGTATTCGCAGATGGTTCCTTAATAATTTCTTTAATATCTGCCCACAAGTTGAAGTCATGCCTACCAGTCTGTAATCTCCCGGCCGTCAACTCTGTTTTTCATAGGCGGGTTCTATATTTGTCCCTCTTCAGTCCTCTGGTACTTCTTAATCCTCCACAAACTCTTGATGATAATCACTAATGACTCAGTTTGCTTCAGCTAGTTTCCTGCAAAATCTTCAAGACCCAACTGACTCAAACATCTCTGCCATCCGAAAATACTTTAAAACCATTCTTCCTGTGATGCAAGCCCGATCCAATCTCTTGTGTCTTAAGATTAACTCCGTCAGCATCTAGTCACAGGTTACTTTATTGGCCAAGACAAGCAAAACATCCCTTGGATACTTCAGCATGCCCCCTCTGCATCTTTCTTTATCAATTGTCTTTTCTCAGTATTTTACTTCTGATTTACAAAACCATTATTTTCCTTCCGACGATAAAGCTGGAGTGCAGGAATCACTGCCTCTCCACTCTCTTTGGGATAGAGTGGGCTCCACTGGGGGTCCTGTAAAGTGGCTTTATCCCTCATGTTGTGCTGCTGCAATTGCTCTTTGATCACACTGAAAACCACGCCAGTGAAATAATCCAGGTGGTTTTAAACAAGGGAATAATAAAGAAAAAAGAATATTGTTCCCCCCACTACCCTTGTATAATTTCAGATTCTTTAAGAACACATGCAGAAGCACAGCAGGGTCAAGCTCCATGAAGTGCCGCAAGGTGACATGACCGTGTTACCATCCCTAAAAGAGACAGGACATGCTGAGGTACTGGAGAGAGTGCAGAGGAGGCGATGAAGATGGTGAGGGGCTGGAGCACAAGTGTGATGGGAGCAGCTGAGGGACCTGGGGGGTTCAGCCTGGAGAACAGGAGCTGAGGGGAGACCTTCTGATCTCTGAACTGCCTGAAAGGAGCTTGGAGCATGGAGGGGGTTGGGCTCTGCTCCCAAGTAACAAGTGGTAGGACAAGAGGAAACTGCCTCACGTTGTGCCAGGGGAGGTTTAGACTGGATATTAGGAAAAATTTCTTCCCAGAAAGGGTTGTCAGGCATTGGAACAGGCTGCCCAGGGCAGTGGTGGAGTCACCATCCCTGGAGGTGTTTAAAAGACATTTAGACAAGGTTCTTAAGATGTGGTTTAGTACTAGAGTTAGGTTAGGTTATGGTTGGATTTGATGATCCTAGGCGTCTCTTCCTACTGAAATGATTCTACCTTTTCTCCCAAATCTCATACTTCATCTTGTTTTGCACTGGCTCTGGTATTTGCCAGGCACTGTAGTGAGCCAGTTCAGCTTATTATCCTAGCAGAGAAATACCTCAAAAAGCAAGAAAAGAGTTGCAATTCTTCAGCACTAGTGAATTCACATAGCTCTGGGAAGAGCCAATCCAGCACTAGAACTGGCATGCAAGAGATCGTTGGATGGGTAAAGGAGGATGGACCAGGACTAAGGAACAAGGCATCTCTCTCTTGAGCAATGTGTTTTTACATCGGCTCAACCAAGCTACATAACTTCACCCTGAGGGGATGGTGAATCTCTGGGAACCTCTCATAGTGACTTCGCAGCCAGATAAAACTTGTCTTCTGACTGTCACTCCCGTGGGTGTCCTCTGTTAGACTTAACTAGTCTTTGGATCATTCCTGGGGAATACAGCAGTCAGAATTTGCCTAACCTTCTGCAATCTTCATTTCCATGTAATGCTCCAGCTGTAGTTTTCCCTTGTACATAATGTCTGGAAGCAGTAATAATAATGATAGAAAGGGCTATGCAAACCATCTGAGGAGGAAGCTCATTCACTCGTCTGCACGCCCTTTAAATATTAATGATTATGTTCAGTGCTAAGAAGCAAGTGTCTGATTTTCGGAAGCATTGAGCTCCCATTGTCTTCAGTGGGTGTCGTGGCTGCTCAGCATTTCTGAAAACCAGACTCGTAGTGATCAGCAAATTGTGAAAATATTTAACAGCGAGATCTTTCCTGTCCCCTCCTTTCCATCCTCATGTCAACAGAAAGCTTCTTCCTATCCCACATCCTGCTCCCTGTAGAAGGATTTCCTTTGTCCCCCCTGTCCCACCACTCTCATATCCCCTTCACCTGATGTCTTATGGGTCACACTCTCCACCTGGAGCACATTTGGTGGGATTCTTCTGATTCCCTGTGGGTATCTGCATTGTGGGTGTCTGCATCTGGGCAAGTTGCCCTAAACTCTGTTCACAGTCGATGGAGAGTGAGTCAGAAGAGTCAATGGAGCTTAGGGTGTGATTTTGCATCCTAAAATAGGCATCCACATTTGGTCAGATGACTCACCATGAACTCCATTGGCTATGTTTACTGTACCTCCAGTGTCTTCAATGGGAGCCTAGACAAGAAGCTCAGGTGGGACACCTGTATCAGATCCTTAAAATGGAATTAAATTAATCCCACTCCTCATGTGAACTAATACATCAGCTCACTGCAATATCACATTCACCTCCTTCTTTAAGAATCGTTTCTGTCTTGGTGCCTACAGGGAATGAATCGAATAATAAAGGGTAGTGAAGTGGAAAGATAATGGTAGGTCATAGCAGAAAGTCAGACTGCACCTTAGGTTGGGTAAATTGGAGCAGTTTTATTGAATCCAGTGGAGTGTCTATCCTTCATATAAGAATTTTGCTTAATAGAATTTAAAGAAAAATAAAAAGAAGAAAGAAACAAAAGCTAAGTATGCCCGTGAGCTGTCAGGGTGTATTCTAGCCATTATCTTTCTAAGTGAATTTATGGTTCATCATATTTATGGTTCATCAGATGGTTTAGTGCTGGAGTTGGATTAAGTTATGGTTGGACTCCATCATCCTGAGGGTCTCTTCCAACTGAAATGATTCTATGATTCTATTCTCTGTTTTTCTTCCAAATTCACCATTTCTGTCTACATCAGGAGGCTCCCCCATGGCAGGCAGTTCCTGCTCCTGACCCTTCCTGCGTGTGTGTAATGCCCAACATTGATTTGCCAAACACTGATTTCTGCGTGTTAGGACCGGTGGAGAACTGCTGGAATCTCCGTAGGCAGAGTGCAGTCTCCAGCAAGGTGAGATCGCATCTCACATGTCCTCCACCTCCTTTGCAATACAAACTCCCCTTTATCCTCACTTGTGTGCCCCATCAGGAGATCTTAAACCTTGGGGTGCTTCTGATTTCTATGGTAATTTTAGAATTGGTGAGTTCCCTGGGGGCTAACTCTCAAAAATCTGCTTATGGAAATTACCAAACTTGCAATTTGAATATTTACCTCAAACAGAGTGACTTTACCTGGCTTCATCCTGGAAACTCCAAACGCAGGCAAAAATCCACGTCAATGCAGCTTGGCCAAGTAGGGAGCAGCACAGCAGGGAGAGCGTAGTTATGAAATAGATATGTAAGAATCAGTGTGGAACACAGCAAAATAGAGAGTAATAACAATAAATTCAATTTAATTAGTCCTCCTCTGGTCTTCATTGCTGTTATCACCATCTTTTGCTGTTCTAGCTCATCAGGCATGAGCACAGATGCCATTGCTGATTTCTACGTACTTAAAAGACAAAGCCCACCCTTTCCTCAGCCTTAGATATTTCCTCTTAACTCCCTCATTCATTGCACCATACAGTTTAAAATTACCCTTCTGTGTTATAAAACCCACTATAAAGGGAGACCGGCCTCTGCCGCAATTTTCCTCTCTCTCTTTCATTATTAGCAGGTATTTCCCGGAATATTTCTGCTGTCTGTGAGTCTTCTCTACAGCCCTGACTTTATCTTTCTGCCCCATTTGTTCTGACTCATTTCAAACATCAAAACCAGCTCATCTCTCCCTGGCTTCTGCCTGTTAAGTTCTGCTTCCCTCTGTTATTATTTAGCTATAACCATATTATTTAACTCTAGGCCATTTCATGGGTGCAATTGGTATGAAAGGTTCTGAATAAAAGAAAGTGCTGTGGCAGGTAGACAATTTGTCACATAGTACGACAGCTAACAAGCATTTTAAATCTGGTTGGTCTGAGTCACTGAAAAACAGACTGTGTTCCCAAACCTCTATTTTTATGAAGACTGAACAACACGTTTGTTTACTCCACTAGAGAAAACGCTAAGAAACCAAATCACCTTGTTGTCTTTCTCTTGTCTGTGCGTGTAGATTTGCGAGCGTATCGCACCTACCGACACACGCAAATCGTTGAACAATATAAAAATCATCCATAATGAAGCCCTGAGATCTGTCGCTGGTGAAGGTTGTAGTGTCACTCAGGGACTCGTCGACAAGCTTTAAGGCTAGAGATGGATTCTTGAGAATGAAAGAGGTGACATCTATCAGCCATAATTGAGCAAATTAATAGCTTTGTGAAGTCTCTTCGTTGGTTAGCATCCCTTGAAATGACAATAAATGTGGCAGTTTCACTTACAGCCTCTGCTTGCATATTTATTTTTTTTCTTTTCGCTGCTGTCTTGTGTACAATGTGTAACGACAGTGAAACAAAAGGGCTTCCTCTACAAAACCAGCAACAAATTTTAGCATTGAAACAAGTATATAAAATGTAAAGACTGAAGAGTGTTCACCTTGCCCTCTGGTACTGACTTTGAAGGACAATTTGTTTGTACTTAGACACCAGTTGTGCCCCAGGTGTTGTCTCAGTCACAGGAGGGATCGGGAGGGAGCCAGCAATGGGATCTAGAAGACTTCTACTCGCCCATCTTTGAGTAGGAACTTTATGGCTCTTTTCTTCCCACTTCTCCGCTATTTCTGGACATCAGTGGTTATACTGCTGCACTTGCAAGTTTTCCTTGAAAAAGGGGCTTTGTTCTGTGCTTTCTACCAGAGGAAGAAAATCTTAGGAAGAAAGAGTAGTGTCCTCCTCTGGAAGAACTATTAAGAGGATGCTCTCCAATCCTATTACCAGAGGAAGAGAATTCCATTTTGGGTCACGGTAATTATGGGCAGTTCTCCATATTTCGGACAACTCAACAGTCTTGCTCTGTTTGTGCTCTGAAGTGCAAAGCTGGTAGTAAATCGTTAGCATCAATGTCTTTATAAAGGACATAGAACCCGTTCAAGATGCAGCCAACATGAAGGTGCAGCTGTAGGCAGGATCAGGTCCTTCCTATTTACAGCAAAGCGATAATTCGCAGTAGTCATCAAACTGAGTGTTCTAAGTAAAAAGAGATGTTAAAGCGGGGCCTGAATGCAGATCTGGAGGCACAAATGCCTAGCGTGGGACAGTATTCTGCCATAATCCCAAGCACATACCTTAACCTGCTCTGCCTTTTTCTGAAGCAGAAAGCTATCCTAAGAAATCAGTTTAGCTCTTTGAGTCTGTTGTCTTAAAGCTTTTCCTTCAACTTTAAAATAATATTTGATTTTTCTTTCCCACCCGCTATCTAACTTAATTTTTTTTCTCCTAAAGTACAGCAGTATTTGAATATTCATCTCATTACACCATTTACAGAGTAAAACAGGGCTGTGTTATTTGCTTTTACTTTTCTAGTCTCTAGATTTTTCCAGGTCTTTCAGATCTATCTAAAATAAACATTAAGTGGGTCAGTCTTCTTCTAAGAACATTCCTACTTTGTGGAACTTGCCTGGATTGTTTTTAAGGACTAACTTCCAAGGGGGGGAGGAAAAAAACAAACAAACCACAAACAAACAAAAAAAACCCCCACAAAACACACACACACACAAAAGGTCACAATAAAAAAAACCAGCAAAAACAGAAAAAGAAATCTTGATTTCTTACTGTTTTCCCAACTGAACCAAATGTTTCTCATATGTCTGTCACATGTCAGTGGGCTTGATCTGTGGACGCTGTACAGTTTGTTAAATGTACCTATTTTTCTAGTTCTCAGGATAGAAGAAACATTGATAGTCAGGCACTGAGGGACATGCAGTCCTTGTGCATGGTGTCCTGTCTTTGCATTTGAGTTCCTAGTTCTTCTGGGGTTACAGGGTGGTTTCTTCTCTAATTTTTCAAGATGCTTTCATTTTTGTTTTGTTTTGTTTCCCCACCTCAGATTTATTATTTATGGAGGTATTTATTTATTAATTCTCTGGAGGAGAAAAACTGTTGAAAATAAGCCAGCTTAAAAAAAAAACGAAACTACGCTTGCGTCCCTGAAGTTTGTGTGCTAGCAGGGAGAGGAGAGCTGATTGATACTTGTTCTGTAGACCCAGCATTATTTATTAATTATTTAGGAACATAAATGCATCAGTTTCTATCTTCACACCCATCAGTTTGTTCCTTCCCACACCGCTTCCCACTCTGGCTGTTCCAGAGCTTCACAACTCCTGTGTTGACAGCCTTCTTCTCATTTCCAGTATGCACATCTTTATGGACAGTTTAGAAGCATTTGTCCTTGTAACAACTTTTTCAGTTAAGCTGGCTTGTCTCCCTCCCTGCTGTTTTACTCCCCTGTTTTGTTTATAGAGATTGGTCATAGCCTTTCTGAACGTTCATTCTGATAGTCTAAACCAGCCACGGGTAGTAGGCACACATACACAAGATGAATCACGCCATATTCAAAACATCTCTCATGGGATTTGAACTTGATTTTCATAGAATCACAGACTCATTTGGTTGGAAAAGACCTTTAAGATCATCGAGTCCAACTGTTAATCCAACACTGCCAAGTCCAACACTAAACCATGTCCCTGAGAGCCATGTCTACATGTCCAGGGCTGGTGACTCAACCACTTCCCTGGGAAGCCTGTTCCAATATTTGATAGCCCTTTTGGTGAAGGAATTTTTTCCTAATATCCAATCTAAACCTCCCTTGGCACAACTTGAGGCCATTTCCTCTTGTCCTATCACTCGTTACCTGGGAGCAGAGCCCAATCCCCTCCATGCTCCAAGCTCCTTTCAGGCAGTTCAGAGATCAGAAGGTCTCCCCTCAGCTCCTGTTCTCCAGGCTGAACCCCCCAGCTCCCTCAGCCGCTCCCATCACACTTGTGCTCCAGCCCCTTCCCCAGCTCCGTTCCCTTCTCTC
This sequence comes from Pampusana beccarii, assembly GCA_013399365.1. Taxonomy (NCBI): domain Eukaryota; kingdom Metazoa; phylum Chordata; class Aves; order Columbiformes; family Columbidae; genus Pampusana; species Pampusana beccarii. The sequence continues at coordinate 1,134,087 of VWYH01004777.1, read as the reverse complement.
AACTCGCTCCAGCACCTCAAGGCCTTTCTTGGTGTGAGGGGCCCAAAACCGACCCCAGGATTCAAGGTGAAGAATTTTTGGTGGGACAAACGCCAAAGTCAAAATCTCTCAAGCCATTGACCAGCCTTAAGACTTCACGATTCTTCTTTGTGATGGCGATATTGCGCCTTTCAGGCCTTCAGAAGCAGTAACTTCAAAAGCAACTAACTTTTAAAGAGTTAGTTGGAACATTTTCTAATGCCGGTGTAAACCGGTTCAGTTCCTCTCTAGAACATATGATTAATCTGCAGAAAAATGAGGAAGCTACGTGTATAATTTCACAAGGTTAAACCTACAGGAGGATGTCATGCAGGATCTGGCTCCATCCTCCTTGCTTACAGGGTAAGTCAGGAGAATTTAGGAATTGGCACAGGTGATAAAAGAATATGATGGTAGAGAAGATTTTCCATTGTTGTCCTCCTCCATTGTCCTGTCCTCTGTTGTCATAGCTTTGGCTTCTATGTTGGGGAACTGCGGGGCTAATTCCCAAATTGGCTAAGCTAGGGCTAGGGTGTATTGGTCCTGCTTGAATTCCTCATTTTGTGCTTTCTGCTCCGCTAAGAACTCAGCAGCAGGTGAAATCATCCTTTCCATAGGAGGGAGATGGCTTGTTCTCCCATGGGTCTCAGATTTGTGCACCCGTGGTTCAAGGCCACGATGACATTCACACTTTATTCGTTACAGCATCCTCGAGGAAGGTGATATTCTGCACCAGCCTGGCCTTCCTGATATGACTAACACTGTACCTATGTACTGTCTGTAAACTAAAGCTAAGCTGCGGGCCATCGATTTCTCTGAAACCTGAGAAGTTTTCTTCTGTTCTCTCAGCTTCCCTGTCAGCTTGCTTTTGGCAAAGTTAGAGTGCATGAAGAAGAAAAAGATCTGCCAATTATATCCTCACTGTCTGCTGCTCAGGGGCCAAACACACGTCTTATGCATTATGATTCAGAAACCTGCTTGCATTTTTTTTTTTTTTTACACCAGCTTCTGAATTCCCTGTATTGCTCTGTCATTTTAATGAAAACACAAAAAGACCCGAACGAGGATTATGGTCTAATGCAAAATGTGTTTGGGCAGTATTTCAGGGTAAAAGCTTCCTCCCACCAAAGGGCCGGAAAACTTGCCAGCAGCCCCAGTTTTGTCCTCGTGAAGAAAAATTGGTCGCTGGTTTGATGATAAGAATAACAGTGACTAAAAGAGGTCTGTGGTCCAAAATTCTATTTTATTTAGATGAAGCTCATTCTTGAATCAGAATCAAAAGAACAAACCCAGTTTCATTTAGCTTAAGTTCATTTTTTGCTTTTGGGCTCCAAAAATATTATGCTGATTCTATAATGTTCTCAGTATTGAAGGAAGGTGACATCCAGGAAGCTGCTCGGAGCTCCTGAGTCGACATGACCTTTCTTTGATAACAGAGCTTCTCTTTGTATCCCTTTTTCTGACCTGCTTTAGGAAGCACTCCCTGATGTGATGCACATCCCTACCCTTTGTACTGAGCAGACAAGTTCAAACGATGACCTTGAAGCTCACCAGTGTCTCTGTGGGAAGGGACTGGTTGCTACTGGTCTGGGGGTGAAGCCGGCAGTGTGTACAATGGGAGGACTGCAAAATAGGGACGAACCCCGAAGTGATGGTTGCTGCACTTATAGTGAGATGCTGACACTGCTGAAAAAAACACGACAGAGCCATATTTTGTCACACCTTTATTCCTCTTTTCCGTAGCATATTTCCTGTGTCAAGCTAGAAGCAGTCATCTGGCACGAGAGCTGTATAAATGGCAGAGAAATTCCCCATCAGCTATTTTTGGGAAAAATCAATTCTCTCTGTATTCAAGAAACTCTGAGCTTGCTAAGCTCCCTACCTTTTAACTGCAAATTGCTCTAACTATTTTTCCCTTATCATCAATGCAGCACAGGGAAGCAAATCCAGTTTGAGGCTGAGCTGGTATATTTTCAGGCCTGTTTAAACCAGCTGTTTTATTAATTTATTTTTACCTGTGTGTGCAAAAGCCTGCTTCTCTTGAAAGGCATGGAAGTTCTGCTTTGATGCCGTGAAGATCAGTCCAGCCCAGAAAGGTTTAAACTCAACCAACTGGTGAGCATTTATGTCACCAGCTGTACTCATGGGGATGCTGTTTTTTGGGTCCAAACCCAAGGAGGTTGGGAGGAATAAAGGCAAAGATCGAACTGAAGTTTCTTTGTGTGTATGAGTCTAACATCCAATTTGTTCAAATTGGGCCAAATTTCTTACAGCGGGGGCGTATCTCCTGGGGAATGGTTGTGGGAGAGTAAAACACCAGTAATTACTGTTGCCAGGTCCATCAAGTAGGTCTTGTATGAACTGCTTGACATTATACAAGACACAAAATGGCTTGTCTTCAAACCGCTATTGTAATTTTCATCAAAACCGTGCTTCTGACTCAACACACTGTACTTAACACAATTTATGACAATATTTCTCCCTCAATAGCTTTTTGTAGAGTGTGTGCAACCTATTCTGCAGACTGCTGGTTTTCTTACTTACCATCTATTTTACGGTCTGCATTTTAAATTCCTTTAAGTGCAGGCAGTTGAGGAACAAGTTTCTGAGAGAGAGAGAGAGAGAAATCACTTCTCAATCCCAATTCCCTCATACAGTGTCTATATACTCTTTATAGGCCAGTACCTTCTCCCCCTGAGACTGCGGCATTTCAAGAGTAGACAGAACCATCCCAGCCTATGTAAATCACTTAAAGTTATAATGTTCCATGAGATTCTTCCATATATAAGATGGAGTGTTGATATTGATATGACAGTAACTTTTAGCTGAGATCGCAGACCCCTCATTCTAGGCATTACCCAAATCCATAGGGAGAATTTGTTCCTGCTTCAGAAAGCTTGCATTGTTAATAGCTGTATGAGATAAAGGATGGAGGAACAAACAAAGGCAACCACAGAAGCTTCAGGCTGCTTTGATGTGCAAACAAAGCAAAGCAAACAAACAAACAAAACAACAACAAAACCCTTGATATTATAGCAGTGTAAATATAACCATAATATAGACCTGTGGCAGAAAAGTTTAATAACTCCCAGTGTCCTCTTCCCAGATCCAGTTTTCTTGCCGCTGATCCCAGCTTGAGAAAAGGGGAGAAATGCGAAGATGTAAGTCAAACGTCTTTCCCAGGGTGATCACAACATGAGAAGCCTGAACAACCACCAATGAGCAGGATTAGCACTGTAGGAGAAAGCCAGTCTCACTGATAACATCTGACAATATAACATACAACAAAAGTCAAATACGCCAAAGTACATCTTCAGACATTCAACATGGTCTGACTTGTGCATAAATTGATTATTTTCAGGGTTGAAAATTGTATTTTGATTATGACCTTTGGTTCGGGTTCATAAGTCGATGGATGACTGTCATGCAGGTGAGTTCCAGAGGTCGTACAACAGAAACAAGCCTGAAGCCTTTGGCTGAAGAATCAGCCACATCCTCAGCAAGGCCCATACAACCAGAATGTGTTGGTTAGCAGGGGTGACAGGAGCACTGGGAACATGAAAACACCAGATTAAAAAGGCCAAGGCGGCCAACAGGATCCTGGGGCGAATTAAGAAGAGTGTGACCAGCAGATCAAGGGAGGTTATCCTAGAATCATAGAATATCCTGAGTTGGAAGTGACCCAGAATGATCATTGAGTCCAACTCCTATCCCTGCACAAAATTCAGACCGTGTGTCTGAGGGCATTGTCCGGTCTCTTCTTGAATACTTCCCCTCTACTCTGCCCTGGTGAGGCCGTATCTGGAGCACTGCATTCAGTCCTGGGCTCACCACTTTAAGAAGGTCAAGGAATTACTGGAGGGAGTCCAGTGGTGGGTTACAAAGATGCTGAGGGGTCTGGAGCACCTTTCTTATTGAGAAGAGACAGAGAGAGATGAGTCTATTCAGCCTGGAGAAGAGAAGCTGAGAGGGATCTCATCAGTGTTTATCAGTATCTCCAGGGTGGGTGTCAAGAGGATGAAGCAGACTCCTTTCAGTGGTGCCCAACAATAGGATGAGGGGCAACAGGCACAGACTGAAACACAGGAGCTTCCATCTAAACATGAGGAGAAACTTCTTTCCTTGAAGGTGCCAGAGCCCTGGACCAGGCTGCCCAGAGAGGTTGTGGAGTCTCCTTCTCTGGAGACATTCAAACCCACCTGGACACCTTCCTGTGTGATCTGCTCTGGCGAACCTGCTTTAGCAGGTGGGTTGGACTGGATGATCTCCAGAGGTCCCTTCCAGCCACAACCGTTCTGTGATTCTGTGCGTCTGTCACAAAGATTTGGTTATGCTTTTCCACATTACGTGTATGCTCCCAGCCCCAAAGCTTTGTTATTGTGTGTGCATTAAGGGTGAGACATTTGCTTCTGATCAGATGGTCTTCTGCAAAGCCTAGGAATCACTTATATCCCCTCCAACTCCTCGGTGATTCATCGGCTTTTCCTAGCCCTCTATGCCCAGCAGCTTGCTGTAGATCTGAAGACATTAAAGGCTTTAGGGGGTATTCTGTGATGTGGTTATCTCTATTGTGTGAGGTCTTTCCTCAAACTTGTGTAATACTGTAACAAGCTGCACCAGCAAAAAATAAAAACTTAGTTGGACGGCATAGGAAGATAGCTTTTTTTGTCTGATACTTAGAAAAGCCTCGTAGGAAATCTGGGAGATCTTGTGGCCAGAAGTCTTCAGATTAATTGTGTGTTTCATGATTCTATATTATTATTGGTAATAAAACTTTATTTCAGCCATTGATGAACGTCTACTATATAGATGCTACTCTTCCTTACTGTTAATTTCATTACATTAATTTAATTTGGCTTTTCTTACGAGAAGAACTCACACTTGTAAAGCATCTTCCATCTGTCTCACCTGCTTATTTAAGGTGCAGAGAGATAAGGAGTTTTCAAACTTTCCCAAAACAAAAGCATAAACTGTGATTTGGGAAATCCATTCAGTAGTCTATGACACAAAATGCACATCCTTCTTTGTCTTCTCTTCTTCTCTTCTCTTCTTCTCTTCTCTTCTCCTCTCCTCTCCCCTCCCCCCCCCCCCTCCTCTCCAATCCTCCCAGGTTTACGATCATTTTCTTTACCTATTCCTGCCTTCTCCTCCCCTTCTACCTACTTTATTTTTTTTTTCATTGCACTTCATTTCATTTCATTTTGAGGCAATACAGCCAAACTTGAAGGCAATATTCAAGGTGAGAGCATCTTGTTAAATGATATCATGGCATTGTGGTACTTTCAGCATTATTCCCAGTTCCATGCTCCTGTACAATAGGATTTTCTTTTCATTTGCAACTGGCATTGTGGATGTGACAGATATATTTATGGAAATGTTCACACTTGGACTCTGAACAGAAGAATTTGAGAGTATCAAAGAGGTTACTACAGGCAGCTGTACTAAAAGCTTAGAGATGTAGTTTGGCAGCAAACCCTTCACTCTTATTTTCCATGGTAACATTGGTAGAATGTCTAGCTGTATAGAATGCACAGGCTGAATAGTTGTGGTTTGGTTTGGTTTTCATGGTAGAGGAGTTGGATGGCTAGGTCAGAGAGATTCCTCATCGCTACAGAATTAACCTGGATCTGAATTCAGTTCAGTATCTGCCACACAAAGATGTTGAATAAGATGTTTTAGTTCACTTTGCTTTTATTCTTCATCAACAAAGCAACATTTCCTAACCTAACTACTTATTCACTGTGATGGAAGTTCTCTTGAGATTGGAGGAGGTCTTCTTAAATATTAGACAGTTTTCTTGAGCCCTTCTTCCCTCAAGGGTCTTACCTCACAAGACTCTTCCCAGCAGATCTTTGGCCTCTTCTTCTCTTTCTTCCTTCTTTCTTCTTCCTTCTTCCTTCTTCCTTCTTCCTTCTTCCTCCTTCCTTCTTTCTTCTTCCTTCTTCTTCCTTCTTCTTCCTTCTTCTTCCTTCTTCTTCCTTCTTCTTCCTTCTTCTTCTTTCTTTCTTTTCTTCTTTCTTCTTCTTCTTTCTTCTTTCTTCTTTCTTCTTTCTTCTTTCTTCTTTCTTCTTTCTTCTTTCTTCTTTCTTCTTTCTTCTTTCTTCTTTCCTTTTTTGGCCTTCTTCTTTTCAATATTGTAGGATTTCTGTCCTGCATGGTAGGATGCTGTGGGATCTAGAGTGTAGATGTGACATGAGCATGTGAGCGCACAGCTTGGGGTCCAGCCATGTGATCATGAACAGGACATTACTGAGGGGACCTTCTGCAGGTCTGGCCTCAGAAGCAACTACTGTTTTGGGCAAAGATAAGTTAGTCTCTTCTCCTGGTTTAGGAAAGTAAGAGGCAGGAACTCGTTACACAGTCAAGTCTAAATTAATCTTAATGAATTTCTAATGACAGCCAGTGGGCAAAGGATGTTATTTGGGAAGATCAGCAGGAGCATGTTGAGTTCTTTTGAGCAGGGCAGAAGGCAGCATTGTTTGGGCTGCTTCAGAGAAAACTGAGGTTTACAGGTAATTGTAATTTTGTGTCCCAGTGGAAGCAGAGATGAAAATCTGGACATACTGGGGCAGAAAGGTCTAGAATTACTATATGCGTAGTATCCATGAGCATTGTGCTTTTTATTTTTTTTTTTTAATTTTTATTTTTTTTAAACTTGGACCCCAGTGCACTGTATTCACATTGATGTTATCAAAATGTAAAGGCAAATTCCTGCCAACTGCACATCTGGCAGGGAGATCAAGTCTTCTCAGAGGAGATTTGTTTTATATTTGCTCCATGAGAGTGACATAGGGAGACTCTGTAGCACCATATCAACGTGGACATTTTCACACAGCTCTTAAAGTCATTTCCCCTGTCAATCCTGCTCTATACTCTCCCTTGTACTGTGTATTAAACCTGTTCCCGCTGCGAGCAGTTTTCCAGTTCTAGCATCAGTTTTATCTCAGCTGGTACGTGCAATTAAAGCCTAAGCACAACCAATCAATTCTGTCTTCACAGAGCTTTCCTGACTACTTCAAACAGTTTGAGAACAAAGTTTATATAAAAAGATTCCCTTCCTCCCTCCTACTCCTTGCTACATATGTTAAGCTCTTTTTTTTATATATATTGTGTTGGTTAAAAACACCAGTGATACAAAAATATAGTAGACATGTACTTCCTCAAGACAGAGCAGTTAATTTCTTGTTTTCCCATATCAGTGCATTGAAGAATGTTCATATTATGAAAATATCCATCAACAGTGCCCTTACATGTCCATGGATGAAGCAAAGTTTGGAATGAAATTATCATCTTTACGTTTCCACATTCCACTGTAAATCAGTAGAGTTAGAGCAAATAATTAACCATATTTATAAATCTAGAGATTTTTTTTAAATAGTGGAAAAAAACACTGTGCAGCTACTAGCATCTCCCTTACCCTTTTATTCCATTCACCAAAATAAGCGCTTGGTAAGTGTATGATGTCTGCCAAAGAGAAGATGTGGCTTATTCACCTAATACTGTGAGTAGGAAGTTTTCTCCTGCGTGCCTTTTTCTTTGTATTTCACTATCGCAATTTCAGGAATTTATATCCCTCTCTGTGGGATATGCTGTGGGTTTAATTGCCATCTTCCCATGAACAGGACAGTCAGATTAAGTGGGGGAAAAAATGCATTTCAGCAGCAGCCTGAGTTCCACACGATTAGATCCAGAACTCCCCTTTCCCCACCAGCCCTTGGCCTCTCATCCTTCTTCATCTGCACCCATTATTCCAGTATTTTCCCTATTTCTGATTGCTCCCCACCTTTGCACCTCCTTGTGTCCCCATTAGGTAGAAGTGGAGGTTATCTGATGATTTATTTGCCAAGTAACCCTATTTTTAGGGTAGTGTGGGCTATCGGGTACAAGCTAAGCATGTGAAAATACAGCAAGTGGAGTGTAGAATGCAGAAAAGAAATGATACAACATCATCCAGTTTATGCAGTTCCTGCTGAAACAGGTAATTGCCGTCTTTTAGCTGCCATTGAAAGTTCCCTGTTAATATAGAAAATGCAATACTAGAAAAAAAAAAAGTTATTAAATCACAGGTTGCTTCACTCACTGATTTCTTGTCTTAATCTTCATTTAGCTCTGAAAAACATGCAATTTTTCTAACTTCTTATAGATCTTGTTTTAATACTCAAATAGCTCAGCCAAGACCCCTAATTTTTACAAGATATAAAAGTTGTTTTATACCGAACTGCTTACAAATTTAAGCCTCTGAATCCCTCAGCTGGTTTTAGTGCCACTCTGACAATGAAAAGGGCTAATTCAAGATCTATTCTTACATTTATAGCATCATAAAGAATGTTCAGAGTAAAGATTTCATTTGCATACATCATAAAAATAAACAAAATAATTTGCATAAAAGACTGTGCATGGAGCAGTGGTTTGACTGAATGAGGAATCTTGGGAAATATTTTTTGTAAAATGAGAAATAGAGGAGGGGAGAAGAAGGTGACTTAGGAAAGCTTTCAAGGGGTGGGATATTTTGCTGCTTTATATTGCTAAATCCTTTGATATTTTGCAGTTTTGAGGCAAACATGAGCTGTAAAGATCCTGGGGAATCCCCTGAGAGGTGCCAGGTGGTGTGTGACATCCTCAGGGATTCTCTGGGTTGAAAGTAGTGATCAGTGCTTTTCCCAGTCAAATCTAGGATTATACTGGTCTGGCCAAAGCTTGAGAGAAATCCCAGTGATTGGTTATTGATATTTAGCACGAGTCATTCATCGTCTGTGTCTGCATCCCAGATTTATCTCTGGTGTGGTTCAGTATTGCTGAAGTCAGTACCTTGCGTCGGAAAGAGCCCGGTTTATTGTGCAGGGGGAGAATCGAGGTTGGCACATCTTTATGGCACAATGTGGTGCCCATTTAAGATTTTCTGGAATTTTACATCAAGAACATGGAAAATAACCTTGACGGCCTACCCTGATGGTGTTGATCTTAGCCATGGTTGTATCACTTTTTACTGTCATATCCACGTTTTTTAAAGAAAAATAATTTTGCTTTATGTTTTGATTACTTCTCTTTGCAAGTACTTTCCTCCATAGTGCTTGGCTTGAAGCAAACTTGAAGCCAGAAGATGATGAATGTAAAAGATATTACCAAGAACCAGCTTCCTGCAGCTTTTTAAACTTGCTTGGCCACTTTCCTGCTTTGACGCTTTGAATATATCACCCAGATCTTTGCAGTCCCCCAAGTCTTTCAGATCAGGTTTAGGTTTCCATGACTCAGTTCTCTCCTCTGTGAAATCAGAGTTTTCAGAGATTATGTTGCACTCATTAAAAGGTGCTGTGTAATTAATATGGAAAGACAGGTCTTGAGAACTAAGGAAAGTAGCAGGTTGTGGCTGTCCTTTGGTTTCCTCTCATACAGCTAATGAATGTAAATGAGTAACGAATAATGTTTGAGTCCCATGCTTAAGTAGTTATGTCTAAAGCCAGGGGTGATTAGCTGGGGCTATGGGGAAAATCGCTCAATACGCATCAGGATTTCACAGCCCTCTTTGATCCTGCCTTCACGTAAAGGTTAATGGATCCATGAATTGCTGGAGCAAAGAGATCTTACCCATGGAGCCTGCAACCCATGAGGACTTCGGGTCTACTGTCTGTGTCCATCAGACCCCTGCCACCATGGGATGGGTCTCCCTGGGGATTCCAGGGAGGGAAGACTGCTGTCTGCATCATCATTAGCTGCAAATTTTCCCCTATATTTCATAGATTTAATTCATAACAAAGGCTGTGATTGCATCTTCATCTTTCAGTAGTTTCAGAAGAATGCGTATTATTAGGCATTAGGAAATCCCACAGGCAGCAATTTGCGAGATTTGGAGTTTCTACTTGTCTTGGCCCGAATCTTCATGCAGAGATGCCTCCTTCCCACCCTTTGCCTTGCAATTTAAATGACAAGAAATGTTCTGTGCGTCTCACACTGGGGCCATGCAATGTTGCTTTCACACCCCCAGCCCTCCCCAGTAACAGCTGCTTTGACATTCAGTTTTAACCTGTTGTTATAAAACATCTTTTTGTGTGTTGTAGCGTGTTTGCAGTGTGATTGCGGCTGCAACTGGGATTGGCATCTTAGGAAGCTGAGGTTCTGAGACTAGAGGAGCATATAGAATGGTGAGATGTTGGTGCTATCGAAAGGAATCTCCAAGAAGAAAAGGGGAAAAAACACAAAAGGATGAAGCGAGGGGGTCAGCAAAGCGCAGTTGTTTTGTGGAAGCTCTGCTGATTCATAAGGCATCACGAAAAATTTCATGTCATGCATAGCAAGTTTACTTTGCTCCCCAGGACATAACACTCTCTTACTTAGGCCAGCAATTTTCTGCCTGGAAATTCAAATGTTGCACACTTTTAAGATTTTTTTTTTTTTTTTTGGTCAACTTTGAAAGAGAATCCCCTTTAGCTGATCACCACCGGCGTGGTACAATGAACAAAACAGTCAGTTTGTGCGTGGTGCCGGTGACACCAGCTAGTAATTCATACCAAATTACACAGCAGGGCAGGGGCAGCTAATGAAGTGCTACCTAAGTAAATAGTAATTTGTGCAGGTCCGGTTAAACTTTTGGAAGTATGTCCAGCAGAGCATATAGCGCTAATGAATCTCATTGTAAAGGAATGCCAAGTGTATGGGGAGACCTTGTCACTCAGTTCTCTGTGGTCACAAATCTTGCAGCCGTAACTTAGCATGGACATTGCTTGTAGCACGGGGAGGAAGGATTCCTTGAGATACAATCATAGAATGTCCTGAGTTGGAAGGATCATGGAGTCCAACTGCTGTCCCTGCACAGGACACCCCACAGTTCACACCGTGTGTCTGAGGACGTTGTCCAGTCTCTTCTTGAACACTGTCAAGTTGGGCCGTGACACCTCCCTGAGGAGCCTGTTCCAGTGTCCAGCACCTCTGGGTGAAGAACCTTTTCCTCATGTTCAGCCTGAACCTCCCCTGGCACATCTTCCTGACATTCCCTCAGGTTCTGTCGTTGGTGGTCAAAGAGGAGAGGTTGACTCCTACCCTTCCTCTTCCCCTTGTGAGGAAGCTGTAGGCCATAATGAAGTCTCCTCTTCTCCAGGCTGAACAAACCAAGTGACTTTAGGTGCTCTTCATACGGCTTCCCCTCCAAACCCTTCACCAACTCCGTATCCTCTTCTGGACACTCTCCAGTAGCTTAATGAGATGAACCCTGCCAAGTCCGTCCACTCAGATGCAGCATCCCTGTCTCCTCCTCTGCTATCTGCCCATCATCCCAAATATCTCCAGCCTCCAGCCTTCCTCTCTTTCTCCCTGACCTCACTTTTACAATCTGTTCACACATTCTCCTCTCTCCACGACTAGCTCTTGTGGGTTTTTTGGTTTGTTTTTGTTTTTTGGTTGGTTTTTTTTAATTATTTTTATAATTTTTTTTTTCTTCCCTCCCTCTCTGTCTCTGCTGAATCATACCAGAAAAAAAGAAAATAAGAGTTTCCAGAACAACAGAAATCATCCCTTGTCCACTTCTTCTGGCTTCTTTGCTAGAGATAATGCAAAAATGATCAAGACAAATAAGATCAGTCTGTGAGGTTTTCCATCAGTTTTTTTTTCCTTCCTCTTCACCTATTAATATTGCCGCTGTTGCACTCTATAATCTCATGTGTTAGCTTTACCCGGGCATGCAGCTCTGTGTTGATTCGTTTATTTTAATCAAAATTTTGCCTCCTGATATTTTTCCCTGTCCAGGCTGGAAGAAAGAAAATGAAATTTCAACAGAAAACACACACACAGATCATTAATATTTGACCTCTGGAAATAACTCATTTATTAAACACTTTTTTCATTCCTTCAGGATATTCAGAGACATAGTTTCTTTGTGTGTTACTTTGGCTGTAATACTAGAGTATTTCCCCATTGGCTTCTCTAAGTGATCTCAAGTGTACACTAATAGCCCTTTGCCTTTGGCTTTCTTGAGTATAACACACACTTAGCCACAGAATTCCTGTTGGGTGATGTGGGGTTTTTTAATGTGGGTGCTTATTATTTTATTTTATTTTTGTTTAATTTTGAGGATTTCTTTGTGGGTTGGTTTGTTTGTGGGTTTTTTTTTTTGGTGGGGGGGTGGTTTGCAGCTTACAAGAAGATGGTTTGTTGCAGTTTCAGTATGAAGTATAGGAAGCCTTCTGCTTCAGTTCTGGAGTTTTAACAGATGGAAAATATTAAACCTTCATATATATATATATATATTTCAGAGTGTAAAAGGATTGATTGTCATAGAGCAAGACATTAAAAGATGGTTGCTGTTTTTTCTCAGAGTGATCCATGTCTCCTTCCTGATGGTAAATGGCTCCAGAAAGATGTTGACATACTGATCATCTACTCATATCATTCTGGGTGGCAGATGCCCTTATAGACAATTTAGAGATTGAAGGACTTGGAAGTACACATTAAAGAAAATTAAAAATCCAATCAAAACAGCATAATAAAAACAGCAACCAGAATTGGAATTGCTACACTGAGCACTAAATCTTGAATGGGGGTATTTCAACAAGCTGTTTGTCAAAGTTTAGCAGAAGAAATCTTCTCCGTTCCTGAGTGGAAAAGGGGATGTTTCTGATGAAGAAGGACAGGGGATCATGTCATGAAGTTGTGTTGATGGGCTCACATGGCCAAACGTGAGCATTGCTGGACCAGTGGAAATTTAGAAAGGTTAGAATTGGTAGCAAGAATAGTTCCACAGCTTGAAGGTGGAGCATTAACTGTGGAGCAGTCTCTGGTCTTCACAGCAGCATGAGATGTAGGATGTTTCTAGTCCCCTGGTGTCAGATAGTGCCAAAAGAGTTTTTGTCTTGGAGAGGGGAAATATCTGGGCCTGGAGGGGAGCGCTGGCTAGTTTGGTCATGCTGGCGTGGATTTATATCCTCTTCTCCATTCCACTGAAAATCTATATGCTTTCATGGTTCCAGGGAGACCTTACTGCAGCCTTTCAGTACTTAAAAGGGGTCTATAGGAAAAATGGGGACAGATTTTTTAGCAGGGCCTGTTGTGATAGGACAAGGGTTGATGGTTTTAAAATAAAGGAGGGGAGATCCAGGACAGTCATAAGGAAGAAATTTTTTACAATGAGGGTAGTGAGAGCCTGGCCCAGGTTGCCCAGAGAGGTGGTGGATGAGACATCCCAGGCCAGGCTGGACGGGGCTCTGAGCAACCTGAGCTGGTGAAGATGTCCCTGCTCATGGCAGGGGTGGCACTGGGTGAGCTTTGAAGGTCCCTTCCAACCCAAACTACTCTATGATTCTATATGGAGTATGTGGACAACCTGTAGATAGGATCAGACCCAAGGGATCTGCATACACCACTTAATACCAAAGGAAAACCAACAACGCAGATACAACCTGAACCTCAACCAAGTTGTCCTGCAAGAGTGGTGCTTTGCTTGCACTGCCTGGGTTATGAGCCACTTGCTGGGGGCTGGAGTCAGTGTCTTCTCCATTTCAGAGCTGCCCAGCCACGCACGTTCCGCGTCTTTAAGGGGCACAGCAGCAAGAAATCTGTGTGCAGCACGGAGTCCATGCAGCAGCAATTAGCAATGATTTCCAAGTTTTCTTGGTTAAGCTCTCATTTGATCTCACCAGCCCACGCTTTTCATCCACCCCATCCCTCAACAGCCAGTTCTTTCTTGACATCTATTAATATCCTGTGATTTACCTACACATTAGCTGTGTTACTTTCTGATTCCCACCGGGCATATGGAACAGATGTCCCTTTTCAAGGGATTTATCAGCAATTACAAATAACGCAGTGTAAATAAGTATTCTAAGATCTTCAATTATGCTCATTAGCTTGAAGCTAATGAGACGTGGAATTAAATTTAAATCAACCAGACTATAAATTTTGGGGTGAAGAGGCTTGCTTTGGTCCACAGCTTTAACTACTGAACTGCTGAAGCCAGTACAACAAGGCACTCAAGATATTCGAGGCAACACTCCTCAGGTTTTACTAAGAGCTTTGCATGAACTAGGATAACGACTCAAGCTCTCATATTTTTACCCCAGATTTTATTCAACTTGGTCTTGTTTGTTGCTTTAAAGGGGCTGCTATTTCAGACCCACAGGGGAGTAAAGTCTTCAAGGAACATCCTCTTCAAGGGAAATCACAGGGCAACAAAAAAAATCTCAAAACCCTATTAAACATTTATGCACATACATGCACACATGTATCTTCTGCCACAGATTCTTTTGTCTTAAAGATTAGAAATAGCTCAGCAGAGCAGCTTCATCCATGGCTGACTGTTAGTGAGAGCAAGAGAGAAGAAGGGGCTGGTGGGCAGAGGAGTATTTTGTTACCCTTCTCAATTTCTCATCTTCAAGGAGGACATGTCCGCTGGTCTACCTGAAACACATCTCAGGGATACTCAGGACAACTGACATGTATTTAATGTGCTAATTTTCTGTTGTTGGATCTTGGGTGAAGCTACAGAGGAGATGAGACAGGATTAAATACATACCAAAGAGAAAAACAAGGTAGGTCTAGTGCAGCAACGTGAAGCAGCCTTTGAAGTCTGTAGGAGGTATGACTGTTTCCTCCAGCTCAGAATTTGTATCAGATTATTTAATTCTTTTGTTAGGGCTGTATATTAAGACTTTTTTAATATTGCAGCTTTAAGCAAGTAAGTCAATGAGCAGCCTGTAGCAGAACTACTGTGTTATACTTCTGCTCTCTGTGTCATCCTCAATAATAGATCACCAACTTCACTGCTCAGTGTAGAGTGAAAGTACATTTCTCCCGAAAGATGAAGTGTCTAATACAGGAAAACCTACTTTTTTCTTGATATATATTTAGAATAGATAGATAGAGAGATAGATAGAGAGATAGAGAGAGAGAGAGAGAGAGAGATAGATTCTATTTTGGTAGAATTAAGTCTCTCCATACATCTATAATAGATATAAAAGTGAACAAAGGGATGTTAATTCAGGAGGATATTCTATGGCCACATCCAAGAATGAAAGGCATCCTGGAAAATTCCAAAATGTGGTTTTTTTAAATATCATCATCCAGTGCAAGGTGCCCAAATTGACTTTAGAAGTACATTGTTGTTATTAGGAGTTGCTATAATAAGCAGAATCAACCAGCAGCTATTTCCTAATGGGGTTTTATAATTGCTTGTTGGATATTTCTGTTTTTTGGCTCAGCGCCTTTTACTCTTGTTGCTAACAGAAAAAGCGTAATAACCAGGAGCTGTAGCCTACTGTGGAGGACACCATCCAAGTTAGGAGAATATGTAATGAGCGGTTTTGATTCACATTCTCTTACTCTTTAGAAAATAATTCTAGTCTTTAAAAGGCTCCATGCACCACTTAACTCAGTAATTGGCAAGAGGGGATGGAAATACAACATTCTGCAAGCAAAGTTGCACATTTCAGATTACTCTGTGAGGAGAGCAGGCACTCTTTGTCACATATTCATAACTTCTTTCCAATACTCAATAAGCATTTGATATCAGGCAGTTGGCAGGACCTTGCTCTGCCTTACATGGAAAGACGCTGCCTTCGTGGTCTTTGGAGTATGTTACAGGCACAGAGTTTGGATGGGAAGGAATTTAATGTTTGCAGGCCAAATGCTTTTCCAATCCGTAGGGAAGAGGTTTCCACACGAAGGTGCCCACAGGCTAAAAAGGTCACAGAAATGGCTGTTGTCAGAACAACTCCTGCCTACCATGTGGTGCAACAATCTTCAAAAAAAAATGATTGTGAAAAGGGCACATCTCACCTAACTTTAGGTGTTTACAGTGTCGGTGCCTGTACTTGGTACCCATAGGTATCTGGGTTCCTATTCAAGTCACTGACATTTAAGGTGCAGGTCATCTAGTCAAGTGTAAGCATCTGTGGTAGGGTGAGCAGTTTCATGGTCTAAACTCCACTGTTCACTAGCTCATCTTTTGGAGAAAAGAGAGGAAGAGAAAGAGAGAGAAAGAAGGAGAGGAAGAGAGGAAGAAAGAAAGAGAGGAAGAAAGAGAGGAGGAAAGAAAGAAAGAGAGAAAGAAAGAGAGAGAAGGAAGAGAGGAAGAAAGGAAGAGAGGAAGAAAGAAAGAGAGGAAGAAAGAGAGAGAAGAAGAGAGAGGAAGAAAGGAAGAGAGGAAGAGAGAGAGAAAGAGGGAAAGAAAAAGAGAAAGAGAGAAAAAGGAAAGGAAAGGAAAGGAAAGGAAAGGAAAGGAAAGGAAAGGAAAGGAAAGGAAAGGAAAGGAAAGGAAAGGAGAAAAGAAAAGAAGAAAAGAAAAAGCAAGCCATCATGCAGTTTGGCTTTAGCTGTTGTCATTTTTTATCCCAGACATAGGATTTCACGACAAAATGCAAAGCACAGCAGATCCTCCTTTCTGTGGCTTCCAACTGCTTTCTGCTCTTTCAGAGAGTCTAAAATTCGAAGGAAATCGTCTGACCTTAAATGTGGTGTTGTATTCTGCTAATCTCACCTCTGTGTTTTCAGTAAAACTCACAGGAATTGAAAGCAAAACCCCTGTAGAACTGACAGGCTCTCTCAATTTACTTAACCTTCTGTAGTCAGCCAGGAGTTTATGCTCCAACAAGAGTATTTTTAAGGTATAAAATCTTGCTTTCTAGTTCACTGGATACATGGTGAGCCTTTTGTTGACATTATCTGTGCTGTATCTTCAGGGAAGACAGTGAGTTGAGAAGTGAAAAGGTTTGTGAAATTCGCATCCAGAAGTCAGGGAAGCAAACAAGCGGAGAGAGAAAATATTCCTGACAGGACTAAGTTCAATATAGAAAAACAGAAAGGAAAAATATTCAGAGGGAATGAATGCATCAGGGAATTTAAAACTAGAATTAAATTGGTTAGTTTATCGAGTACTTGTATATTCTTTATGAAGAGTTCAATTATGGTGAGATTATTAATTTGTTAAGTGATTAATATTATATCAGAACAGACAGATTTCTCATTACAAATATCTTGGTTTATCTCATCTCTCAAAACTACAGTTTCAAATCTTGGAATGTTTAAATTCTATTCTTCCTGGAAGAAAGAAAAAAATTCTGTTCTATACAAACATGAAATTTGTTTGGAGGGACACTTGGATATTTGGACTGTAATTTGGACACTGGAAGTTCATTTTCAGTTGCTGAATGATGCCACATATGTACAGTAGATCTTGGGAAAAGTCCTTTACCTCTGTCTGAATATTTTCTGTGCAAACTGACAATTCAACTTCTCAACTTCTCTGGTTCATCATATTTGTTCTTTAATTATACTGTAATCTCTTTGGGGAAGGTGTGACAAGATGACACATTGTTTACAGAAGAATGGTGAAATCAGGTTAGACTTAGTTAACATACAAAGCTAAAATCAAACAATATCTGAGTGGTTTTACTTTTTTTTTTTTTTTAGGCAGAATAACATTAGTAATGGAATTTTAATTGATTTTTGTTTTAGTCTAGTCAGGCGTCAAGAATCGTGTGGTAAACCTTAATCTGATCTGCCAGACAAAAATGCAGTCCTGCACTAACTCTGGGAGAATTTTTAGCCAACCAAACCTCAGCTTAACTCCGTTGAGGGATGATAGTCATAGAATCATAGAATCGTTTCAGTTGGAAGAGACCCTCAGGATCACACATCTTCATAGCCTGATTTAGATGCTACTTGAGCAATGCTCTCCCTGAAGCCATCAATACTTTTGTCCTTGGTTAAAGCAAAGAATTTAGCCTGGACTGTTATATTCAAGGAGAAGATTTGCCGAGTTATATTTCCCAGGGCTGTTTGTTCTTCTCTGAGATAAAATCAGAGGTTATTTTGCTAGAATTTATTTTCCTCACAAATCAACCTACTCTTCTTTAGTTTTCAGTCGTTGTTGTTATTTTTTGGTTTTGTTTTCTTTTTTTTTTTTTTTTGCAAGAGGGTTTCTGATGTTAATTTTCCATCACACCAGTTGGCAGAATGCACTTTCCATGCATTTTACTTTCTTAAAAAATGGCCAAACTCATCACCCATCTATATATTTAAGCTGACTGCATTTAAAAAAAAAGAGAGAGAGAAAGAATAAATGTAATAACTATTGAGTGGAATATTTTCAGCCTTTAATCTGGCATTGATTTCAGCCTCACAACGAAAATACAAGTGAAGAAACACAAATTAATTTGCTTACATAAAAATCACTTCTCATTGAAAGTGATAAGCAAGGTCCAGGAAAAACATCTATGGAGTTCCTTTTCTTTGATTATTTCTTGCCTGGGTGGGCAGGACATCTTGTAAGTAACTGTCAGAGCCTTAGGAGCCTGGCAGCAATGTATAGAATTATTTTGGTTGGAAAAGGCCTTTAATATCATCAAGTCCAACTGTTGACTGAACACTGCCAAGTCCACCTTTAAACCATGTCCCTAAAAGCTCATCTGCGCAGAAAAACGGGTGGACATGATATGACACGTAGGTCCACATGTCCCATCTCAGGTCTTAGGCCTACCTGGCACAATGCAGATTCATAGAATCAAAGAATCATTTCAGTTGGAAGAGATCCTTAAGGTCACTGAGTCCAACAATAACCTAACTCTAGCACTAAACCGTGTCCCTAAGAACCTCGTCTAAACGCCTTTTAAACCCCTCCAGGGATGGTGACTCCACCACTGCCCTGGGCAGCCTGTTCCAATGCCTGACAACAGGCATTTTTCCTGTTTTCCTAATATCCAATCTAAACCTCCCCTGGTGCAACTTGAGGCCATTTCTTCTTGTCCTATCACTTGCTACTTGGGAGAAGAGACCAACACCCTCCATGCTCCAACCTCGTTTCAGGCAGTTGTAGGCAGCGATAAGGTCTCCCCTGAGCTCCTGTTCTCCAGGCTAAACAGTCCCAGGTCCCTCAGCCTCGTCCCCATCACACTTGTGCTCCAACCCCTTCACCAGCTTCGTTGCCTCCTCTGCACTCTCTCTAGCACCTCAGTGTCCTTCTTATGATGAGGGACCCAAAACTGAACACAGGATTCAAGGTGGGGCATCATCAGTGCCCAGGACAGTGGCACAATCACTTCTCTAGTCCTGCTGGCCACACTNTCCAGCCAGTCCAGATCCCTCTGTATGGCCTTCCTACCCTCCAGCAGATCAACACTGCCACCCAACTTGGTGTCATCTGCAAACTTATTAAGGGTGCACTCAAAGTGTGGCAAAAGGGATCCCTAGGGCTTGGGTTTTGCTCTGACGTGGTGTTATGACTTCCACCAGAAATGGGGAAGGAAGCAGTGTTCCACTTTATCCTCCCATATGCCCAGCTGGCCTTTTCCCCTTTGCTGATTTCACCTATTTTATCATAAATACTTCAGCAACTATCCTTTAGAAAAGGGCTGACAGTAATTGTACAGTGCCTACTGTTCCAGACCCTGTTTTCCTGGCCTGTAAGTACTACCATAAGCATGATTAACAATATTTATTACAAGTGTACATTATATTATGCATTTTATGACGCTTCTACTAATCCACAGTCTTTAAAACAAGCCTTTCAACTGAAATTCCACCTAAACTCAAGCAACATAAGAATTATTACACTGCAACACCACCAAAAACAAAAAACAACAACAACAAAAAAGATTTTATTTTTCAATAACACTTTATTTTCTGCAGATAGAGTCGCAAGGGATCTTTTTATTTGGCTACAACTGCTTTGACTATAATTTTCCTCTCATCTGTCTTCCCAGGGATCATATTTGGAATGTATGTGCAAGGATTGCTCTCCTTGCTGGTCGTATGCAGCCATTTCTGGGGTGAAAACAAGTTTTTAATTCACATATCGTTCCATTTTGGAATTACCCACTGGAAACTATAGGTCAAAATCATAGGGTGGTATGTTATCTGTCTTTTTCTATGTAATGTATTTTTAGAGACCAACATCCAATTGCTAAGTCAGCTACAAAAATATTATTTTTATGATAACATTCAAGGGCTTTTAGATAAGGAAATTAAGCTGATGGGATGCATATAAAAATCAGTAAGCTCTTTGATATATTATCACATGGAAAGTGAATACTTAATTTGAAAAAGCTAGAGATTACAGAAAACACTTAAAACTGGGTAAGACACTGATCTAAGGGGAGATGTTGAGATATGATCAGTAGCTGCTGGATTTGAATTGGCAGTACAAACTGGGACTAATCTTATTTAGTATTTTCATAATATGTTATTTTACCTTGGTGCACAGTCAGGAGGTATTGGGATTTCAGAGGAAGAACTGGATGTCGCTGAGGAAGAATCGTTTTACCCATGTTAGTGAAGCAGCAAATACATTTCCTAGCAGAAAGTACCAGGTTATTCAGCTAGGGACTAATAATTTCCACTGTAAAACGGTATCTCATCGGGTGAAAGTGAGAAAGAAAAAAGCTTGTGCATACTAGGATGAGTATAAATTATTAATGTGCAGGGTCAGGAAAAGATGCGTGCAGCCATAGGATGTGGTAGGCAAAGTATTTCTGGGGCTAAGGAGGGACTACTGCCCTTATAGCAGGTGCTGTGGGGACCTCAGTGTGTTGTATGTCATTCTGCACAGCAAAAGTGAGTTCGGGTAAGAGCAGGACTTAACAGAGCTACTGATGTGATGGTGAGAGGGGAGATGTTACCTGAAGGTGGGTGTTTATAGTAATGAAGTCTGCAGCTTAGCACTGAAACGTGCTTACAAGTATCTGAGAGGTGGATGTCAAGAGGATGGGAGAAGACTCTAGTGAGACAGGATGAGGGGCAACGGGCACAGACTGAAGCAGAGGAGGTTCTGTCTGAATATGAGGAGAAACTTCTTTCCTTTGAGGTGCCAGAGCCTGGACCAGGCTGCCCAGAGAGGTTGTGGAGTCTCCTTCTCTGCAGACATTCAAACCCCCCTGGACACCTTCCTGTGTGATCTGCTCTGGTGAACCTGCTTTAGCAGGTGGGTTGGACTGGATGATCTCCAGAGGTCCCTTCCAACCCCAACCAGTCTGTGATTCTGTGCTGCCTGGCTTCTGTGCAATGGGTACAAATAACTCCTGGGAAGATTCTGTTCGGACACAAGAGGGAAATTTTTCACGATGAGAACAATCAGCCATTGGAATAATCTCCCCAGGGAAGTGGTGGATTCCCCAACATTGAACAATTTTGAATTTCAGCTGGTCAGGGTACGGGGCCAGCTTGTCTAGACTGTGCTTTTGCCAAGAAAGTTTGGACCAGGTGATCCTTGTTGTCCCTTCCAACCTGGTATTCTGTGATTCTATGATTCTTATGGGCTAGCTCCAACAACAGAAATACTGGCAGTGCACAGATAAATTCTGTTTGCTTTCCAGAGTAAAATACCAAAACCAGAGTTCCTGTGCCTGGCACTTCAGCAGGTTCACTAATAGCTGAGATTGTCTGCGTATGGCATGGCAGCATAGGAAAATAAAGTCGGGGAGGAACTGTTTACCCCAAGATCAACAGTACAGTTATAACATGCTCATGAATAAATTCATGCTAAACTTGGATTAGGGCTGACCCTCAGATTAGGGTGCAGGTAGAGCCTGATGAGCTGGCAAGCAGGGATTAGGATGGGGTTGCTGGCAATAGCAGGGGACAGTGCACCAACATCACTGTCCCTTTCAGTATGTGCACCTGAATAAATCACAATAAATCATAATAACACATTTCAATAAAAGTATCTTAGTCTCTCCTCTCCAGGTCTTAATTGTGCTGGACTTTATGCTGCTCCTGTGAGAGTATTCCCCATATAGTTTTAGTGGTACCTGAGACCTGTTGTGGAATTTTTTCCTATGACTTTCATTCCTTTATGCATTTGCAGTAAGAATGTCTGATTATGTTAAGTACAGTAAAATAGCCAACAATTATTACACAACACAGTTTCTTTCAAAAAGAGGCAATTGTACCAAAAAAAGATCAGGAAGGTACCTTCTGCCTAATATTGTATTTTGAAGTTTTCACAGCTACTGAGAATGGTGAATCTGTTCTGCCACCAGCTGTTCTCAAACCAGTCTAGAGGAAACATGGCTCTTATACAATGAGCTTTGGATGATGTTTGGTTTGTTTCTTTGTGTGATACAAACCCAGTAATTTCAGTGAAAGAACTTTTTTTCTGCTTTGCATTATTTGTTATTTTTAAAAATTCATCCCTATTTTCAAGACTGTCTTATCTGGGTGTTTTTTGTTTAGGATAGTTATCTCTGTGTGTTTTCCAAGCTGCCATGTACTTTGATTTGTTAGGATTTCAGCGCATCTTACCTGTGCATTAGATTTCATGGGTAATACTTAGAAGAAGGCTATTTATTTTATTTAATGATGCAGTTACAAAGGTATCTGGTTTATTACATTAGTGCCCACATCCATGTCAAACTCATCTTCAGGAAAATTAGTATCATTTGTCTCATTCAGGATCTGAAACTTTATGCCTCAATTATTCTGTACTATTGCATAAGTAACATTGCCAGGATCTCTATTAGATAGGGACACCAGCTGACTTAAGGAAATTTAATACCCTGGCATTTTCAACCGCAGAGCACTTGGTCCTATTATTAATCAAGGCTCCAAAGCCTTATTCTCCTGATTAAAGATTTCAGCAGAAGGGAATCATGGAAGCTTTAAGTACAGTATTTTTAATTAGGGACAAATTCAGGACATCACTATGCATTACTTCTTTAGTAGGTGTAATTAAAGAGCTGATATGCAACGAGCCCACTCGGAAAAATATTCATCTTTAAATCCTAGCAGCCTGCTCTTAGAAAACAGACCGAAATAAATGGGGCGTAAAATCTGTCCCTGAGGAATGTGGATGGGAAATGTCTTGTGGTCAGTGTTTCCAGCTGAAGGCTAAACATCTTTAAGGAAGACAGGTTTGGTCACATCACGTAGCATCCAAAGGCACAGTCACACAGTCTTCATGTGAGTTAGAAGTGTGTGGAGAGTCACTTCGGTTTATGAATTATCTATAAAAAACAGTAGGATTTGCTGGGGCTAGCCTTAACCATCTATGTATGATATATATAGTTTAAACTAAATCATCTAGGCTCCTAGTGGGGAGAAAATACTCCTCGAATTAGGGGTTAATCGCCTCCTGTGATAAGTGTTTGAGAGTGGTTATTGATGCAGGCTGATATACCACACGTGGCAACTGGGCTACCGTGAGGCATTTGATGAGGCAAAGAAAGAAGGGCCCATATAACCAAAAAGGTTAAGTGACTGAATGCCTTAGAAACTCAGACAAGAGAATTGTTCTATCTGCAACCAGAAGCTACTCTGGTCTAAATATATTAATGATTTCTGCAGTGGCTACTACAGCTTTTTTTGAGCTGTTGCTTCCCTCAGATTTCCCTCCTCTCATCACAGGCTTCTTATACTTAAAAAAAAAACCAAAACCGACCAACCAAACAACTCAAGCAGATGAACCGTGTTGATTTTGGAAAGCTTCCACAGTGGTATGAACATCACTGTGGAGCACAACTGGAACTGAAGTGTGTATGATACAGAACTGGGATGGAAAGTCTCTCCAAAGTGGCATGGATTTTTGTTGGGATAGTGCATTTAAATATTACAAGCCCATTATTATGGGAAGCATGTGCACCAAAACCAAAATAATGTTATTTTGCTAATTTGCCTACTGTTCCCACAGATTCATTATCTGTAATCTGCTTGCAGCTGACTGGTATGACCTTGAGATTTAGGAACCATGACAGGGGTTTTGACTCCTACCCAATGCATAGTTCAAGGGTTCTCCATTGCTAGAGGGAATACTAGTTTAATATAGTCTTGCAGTCAGGTTAGAGCAGCTGAAAAAGCTACCACACCTCAGTTTCCAATTAACACTTTTCAGATGAGATGCTATAAATGAACGTGTTAGTGTTCCCAGTTCGTTCCAGCATGAAGAGTAACAGGGACAGTGTCTTAGCTGAGGAGGCACCAAGTAGGACCCAAGGAACAACAAACTCACTGGTTTCTATGAAAATAAGGTTTGTAATGACAAATATAGCTGTTCCTTAGTGGGTACTCGTAGGGTAGCTGAGATGTGTGAAGGCGTTGCTTCATGGAGAGCTGATGGAGCATAGTAGACTAACTCTGTTGGATGTAGTCTGGATGTAAATCCACACCATATAAATTCAGTAACTAAACAGGGGAAAGCTTACTTGGGAATTAGCCACTACAGTCATTATTTGCAGTGAGTTATTGGAAATAAAGTGAA
The DNA here is from genome assembly GCA_013399365.1 of Pampusana beccarii. Lineage (NCBI taxonomy): Eukaryota > Metazoa > Chordata > Aves > Columbiformes > Columbidae > Pampusana > Pampusana beccarii. Next base: position 1,109,900 of record VWYH01004777.1, on the reverse strand, counting down.
TGAGCTTCCAAGAAAGGTATACGGTAACTTGCAGAAAAGCTCAGTTCTGAAATTTATGTTTTGGACTATAAATATTAAATTTAAAAGTCTGTCATCCAGGGGCTGTCCAGCCCTGACATTTTAAGTTTCTGTTAAAGCAGATGCCATGTGAGGATGTCATGAACTCTGTTTCGTTTAACAACTCAACAGAAACATGATGGCACATTCCAGCTTGATCACCGGCTGGGGATCCAGTAGTTCAGATCTAGTCTTGATGATTGTGGGATCATTGTCTGGTCTTTCTTTCCTCATCAATGGCAAAAAGGGGCTGTATGGGGAGGCTAAAGAGCACATTGAATATTACTGCAGATATGAGTGAAAGAAAGAGTGCTCGCTGACACAAACCAGCTTCATCATATCAAACACGTCCGTGCTGCTGGCAGTTGCTAAGCCTCAGATCCTAAATTTCTTTGGGAAAATTGTCCCCACAGGTGTAGAAAATAATGATTTAATTTATTATATTTTTAATTTTTTTTCAATTTAAAAAGATAAATAATTAAGATGAACGAAATGCTTGTAACAAAATCCAACGACACATCAAGGTAATGGGAAAAACATTATTTACCTCACTGGGAGAAGTGCCTTCAAAGGCAATCATTCCTTTTCAATTAGCCAAAATGACTTTGGGGAATCAGGATGACAGCTGCAGGAAATAAAATGAGAGTGAGAACACACTGAGAGAGTACAGTAGTAGATCAAGAACTATCTCAGGTTTCGTTGATTTTCGTAGGGTTGCTGCATAGGGGTTTACTATGTGTGGGTTTGAAGATGTGACTTTGTTAATATAATTTTAACGTTGCTGGAGCACAACAACAGGGACAGACATCTAATGATACATCCCTAACGCCACTTTTGCAGTGTTCAGTGCTCGCTAACTCAGACGCTTTCTTAACCAAAGATGTCATCCATGTGCTTAATACTCCTTGATGCATATATACATATGTATTTTTCTTCTGTGATTTTTCTACTCACATTTTGCATGCACATGGACATTTAGCACCTATGTTCTCCTGTGGTAATGATTTCCACAGTCCAGATTTGCAGGACAGAAAAATAAAGTCCTTCTTTGTGTTTTAGACTTACCACATGATACTTTCATGTGATGGTTTGTTGGTCTTGTATCAATGAGAAGAATGAGGGAAAAAATGCCCCAAACCAGGAAAAAACAAACAAACAAAGAAAAATCCCCTGTTTATCTAAAAAGAACATTGTAGGGAGCTTATCACCCACAAATTTGGAGGTGTAAAATGTATTGGGGTAAATCAGTCTCCACCCCTCCTTGTGAAGCTGAGACACCAGAATAACAAAGGGCTGCATATGGTGAAGATTTTGTCTATGGACCATTGCTAAGGATGTTCCCATAAGACACAGAGTTTCCTACACCTGCTCAAAGGTACATGTCTGAATTTTTCACTTTCTGTTCATTGGATAATGTGGCCCAAACGATTATCCCAGTGCTGTTGCATAAATGGGAGGTAGACCCTAGGTGCTAATAATATTTGCTCATGATATAAAGGCAGGAGGTAATATCAGTGCAGAAGGAGAGGGAGAAAGAAATAAGTGATCCTGAGGACAACAAAGAGATGAAATGTAATATTCAGTGTCATGCATTTGGGGATGAATATTAAAGAAAATGATCCTAGTATCACACAATTTAGCCCATATTATCAGAGACAGTAAGAGGAATATGAGCCAAGGATTAGGACGCCGAAGAGCTGAGTTCCAATCTTGTCTCTGCAAATGGCTTGATGTATGCCCTTAGGTAAATTCTCTACCTTCTCTCTTGCAGCTTCTCTTTCTGTATTAACAGGATAATAATATTTAGATGAGCTTTGCAAGGACTAATTAGTTAATGATTATAAAGTGCTTGAATATGTAAAGTGCAATGAAAGTGCTAGGGATTATTATCATCTTGGAAATAATGAAGAATGTTTATTAGTTAGTTATTGTGATTATTTCTTTTAAACCTCTTTATTGCTAAGTGTATAAGAGGCTGTCATCCATAAAGTGGGTTTTACAAAGGGATTTAAAAGAAGAGGGGGTGGAGGAATGGTTAGGAGGCACAGATATAGTTTGAACAAGGAGTTTTAACACTGTAAGCATGCCAGTTACCACCTTAATATGGCAGCTGGTAGTCCAGGCTGGAGAACAGCGAACAGCAGCGTTTGTAGCCTCCAGACGGTGTTTTACCACTTCTACTCTGCGACCTTGCACTCACCACCTGCTCGTTGGGTACAACTACTCTGTGCAGCGCTCTACATTCTGCTCCTCTGCAATCAGTTAAGGGTTCTCTCTGGACCGCAGTGATGAAAGGACAGAGAGATGACAAAGATAAACACATTGTTGGGTCTAGACTGTGAAGTCCATGTCTGTTTGGGAGCTGGGTAGAGGTTCTACTGGCAGAATCAAAGAGTAATTGTGGTTTGTGACGTCTTTGGAGATTGCATAGTCCAACCCTCATCTCAGAGTAAGGTCAGCTAGAGCAGGTTGTTCAAGGTTATGTTTAGCTGGGGTTTGAATACCTTTGCAGATGGAGACTCCACAACCTGTCCCCCTGTTTGGGTACCTTCACAAAACAACAAGAAAAATGTAATTTCTTGTGTTTAAATAGAATGTCCTGTGTTTCCATGTATGCCTGTTGCCTCTTGTTCTGTCACTGGGCACCAATGAGAAAAACTTGACTCCATCTTCTTTAGTTCTTCTCTTTGGGTATTTACATGCATGGACATGAAACCCATGAACCTTCCCTTCTCCAGGCTGAAAAATCTCGGTGGTCTCAGCCTCTCCTTGTGAGATAGTTCACTCTCTTAATGAACTTAGTAGCCTAGTACTGAACTTGTTCCAGTATGTCCATGCCCATCTTGTCCTGGGGAGCCCAGCACTGGACGCAGCACTTCAGATATGTCTCACCAAGCTTAACTACAGCAGAAGGATCACCTCCCCTGACCTGCTGTCACTGCTTATGTGCCCAATGTAGACCAGGAGGTTGTTGACCTTCTTTTCTGTCAATGAATGTTGCTGGCTCATGTGCAACCGGGTGTCCATCTATAACCTTCTCTGCAAAGCTGCTTTGCAGTCAGCCAGCCCCCAGCCCATACTGGTGTATACAATTATTCGTTCCCAGATGAAGGGCTATAGACCAGGGACATATAAATTCTGAACTGTAAATAAAAGGGTGTCTTCATTTTGAAGATTATTTAGCTCTTAATTTAGGTTTGGAAGGTAAAATGCACAGCGGAGATTGGTTACAAGGAGAATGACATAGGATCGTTTGATAATTCTGGCTGGAAGGGACCTCAGCAGGTCTCTAATTCAACCTCTTACTCAAAGCTTGCTGCTTCCACCTCCTGAGTATTATCTTTTTACATTGGAGCTGTCTGGAGTTTTCTGCATAGCCAAGCTTGTCTCCTGATGTGTCTTGCTGGATACTGGGGGTGCACCATCCCCATCATTCTTGTGCTTGGAGGATTCTGTCCTTAAAACTCTGCTAACTTTCCAGAACTGCCTCGCATGGGATCCACTGACCCATTCCCTTAGCAAGTAAAAACCTGCTCACTTAAAGTCCAGTGTCTGCACTGGCCTCCTCTTCCTTATTATCCGTCAGCTTCACCTGGCTAAGTCCACCTGCACCACACCTGAAGCTAAAATTGTGCTGGAAGTTTCTCCTTAATCTGGCTGGACACTGGACACTTTGAATCTGAAAACTTACTCTCAAGATGTTCATGCAAAGCTCGTTCATTGCTGTTCTCTTTGCTGGGCCCATTAGCTGGAGGATTGCACTCTGCAGGAGCATCAATCTGGAGTGAGCCGACACAGCACCACATTGACCAGGTTCATTCTCACCCGCCCAGGATCTCTGCGGCTCTTTCCACGGCACGGTGTAGACGTGCTCTACATTTTCTCTAACATTCTAATCCTTCTAGAGCACTTTGCTATCAAAGCCCCTAAAAGTATGTTAATGCTTAACCTGTAAAAGCTCTGCTTATCTTCCTCCTGCCCTCCCACCGTCCCAAATAGAAAATTGCTGACAAGTCTCAGGGTGAGATAAACTGGCTCATGAGGATGAGGAGAAGGAAAGAGACTTAAGCCGACAGCCTTGATCTTCTCCTCCCATCCTTTTTTTTCCAGGCAGCCCTTCAGACTTTCAGCACAAGCTGCATGTGGAACAACTTTTACGTGATGGGGTTTGCACTGCTGTATCCCTCCCATGAGCTTCTTAAGGAGGAAACTGGATTTACTTCCATTTCTCTGAACTTCTCTTCTGGCAGCACAGCTCAGCCCTTTGCTCTCCTGCACACCCCATCAAATGGTGACAGTGTGATCTACAGGCGGCTTGAGAGGGAGACTAAGCTTATAAGTGCCTTAAAATTCCACTTGGAGACGGGTTTTCCATTGTAATAAGAGCTGATGGTACCTTTTTATAATCAAAATGCAAACTCCCTTCCCCTGCTCACTGCTCAGGAGCACAATTGAGAGTGACAGAATTCATTACACAACGGAGACAGATGGAGGACTTTAAAAAGAACCGTACATCAAGAGCGGAGGTCTGTGAGTGTGTAGATAGTGGGCAAAAAAGCTTAAAAACCTCAATCCCCTTCATGCTGCTGAAAATTACCAATCTTCTTATCTTGGCAAAACCTTATTATGCAAATAGTTGTCAAGTGGAACACTCAAATTGGCAAAATTACTTTATTGTAGCACTTTTTACACTTCCTCCAAGAAAAGTCTGTTTTGCTGCTGTGATAAGTAAATGATTGATTACTCTGGCTGTTTCAGAATAACAGAGTGGAACATGATGTAGTAACACCGTCAGTGGCACAGACTCCATTAAACAGAGGGACGCTACCGTTTTTGGAACGGAACGTGCCACTTAAAAATGTACCTCTTCCTTCTCCTGCTTAACAATTCTGGAGGCATGAAGGCAGGTGAGTAGATTGAGATCTTTCAGGCACCAAGCGATTCCTCCCTTTTGCTCGCACCATTATGGACTTTGGCTGTTTTCAAGCAAAATATGGAACTTGCCAGCACCTCTTCCCTGCACAAAGTAGTAGAGATTTTAGTTTATTTTCTTCTTCTCAACAGTGGTTTTTTTTTTTTTTTTTTTTTTTTTTTTTTTTTTTTTTTTTTTTTTTTTTTTTTTTCTGCGTTGCAACATGAAATACTTAAGCATCTCAGTTGTGGACTCAGTGATGAAACATGTCCATTACCGCCACACAAAGAGTATTATTGCCTTAGTTTTTTTCTTGTGAAGGCAAGAACTGCAGAAGGCTAATGGGGCAAAACCACATACTCTCCAGAAGTGTTCAGCCCTCCTCTCCAGAGATGATGGAAGCTGGGTGTTGAATCATGGGCACAATATTGCCAGTAAGAGACACTGCAGTCAGACTTCTTGGCACTGGCTTACTACCGAATAATAAATGTCACCAAAGGGGAACCAGATGTAACATAAAACTGCTTGAAATGGTCATTGCATTATTAAAGTGATTCCATGAGTATCGTAGAATCATGGGATGATTTGGGTTGGAAGAGACCTTTGATGATCATCTAGTCCAACCTCCTTGCCATAAGCATGGACATCCTACACTAGACCAGGTTGTTCAAAGCCCCATCCATCCTGACCTCGAACACTTCCAGTCATGGGGCACCCACTTCTCTGGGTAACCTGTTCCAGTGTCTTACCACCCTCACTACCAAAAAAATTCTTCTTTGTGTCCAATCTAAATCTACTCTTATTTTAGTTTAAAACCATTGTCCCTTGTCATGTCACTACAGAACCTGGTAAAAAGTGTTTCTCCATGTTTCTTATCGGCCCCCTTGAAGTGTTGAAAGGCTGCAAAAAGGTCTCCCTGGAGCCTTCTCTTCTCCAGGCTGAACAACCCTGATTCTCTCAGTCTCCATAGGAGAGGTGTTCCAGCCCCCTGATTGTTTTTGTGGCCCTCCTGCTTTGAGAGGTCCATGTCTTTCTTGTACTGGGGACCCCAGAGCTGAACACAATAGCCCAGGTTCGAGGTCTCACAGGAGCAAAGTAGAGGGGCAGAATCACCTGCCTTGACCTGCTTCTTTGGATGCAGCCCAGGTACATTTGAGTTTCTGGGCTGCAAGTGTTCATGTCTCACTTTTCATTCACCGGTATCTCCAAATCTTTCTCCACAGGGCTCATCTCAGTCATCCACCCTGCAGTCTGTATTGATACTGGTGGTTGCCCCAACACAGGTGCAGAACCTTGCCCTTGGCCTTGTTGAACTTCATGAGGTTTGCATGGGCGCCCTCCTCAGTTATTTATGATAGGAGACAGTGCTTGCAAAAAGCTGTGCTTTTACGACAACCAGTCTTATAATAGTAACCATCATATAAAGTTGTCTACATGAGCAGATGGGATATGCTGGTGACACAGATGTGAGCAGATTCCAACTGCCTTCCGGGGCAACATGGATTCTTGGTGGTGGTATTGGGACCAGCCAGATTGCCGATCACTGTTGAGAGTTTGCAGACAGCTCTGGAGCAAAGAGATGCCTTCTTGGCTCCAAGTGATTACTGAACAACAGGTTGGGGGGAAAGCAAAAAAGGGGCCTGTTTTTCTCCTTACATCCCACTTGAGTTGCTGTAGGTGACACTAAAATGAATGAAAAAGAAATCATGCTATTCTTTCTCAGAACAGACAATGGAATAACAACTGAAAAACATGCCCATGGGCTGACATTACAACAGCTTTTTGGAGGGCAAGCGATGACCATTCATCTTCTGACATGTCTTCATAGGAAGAGAAATTCAGATTGCTTGTTTGTTCTTCAAGTTGTTTGCAAGTCACTATTGCTGATTTCCCCATCCATCCTTTTTTTTTCTCTCACAATGTGATAAAAGCAGAAGACTATCTACTGACATTTTTTGAGCTGGACTAGTCAGCCTACAAGCCGTAGTAACAGTGATAGCAGAGTCTTGATGGGATGTTTTGTGGCTTGTGTTACGCAGCAATGTATCCACATTGAAATGAACTGTGTTCCTCTTGCTTTTTTATCTGCTCATTGTCAGTCTTAGAGTGTCAAACCTTATAAGAAAGCTTTCTAATTCAGCAAGCATGTCTGGCCTTTTTGTAGCTAATTCTAATTTTGGTAGATCTTTCCTCACTGGTGCTATATGTGCATTCTCTTCTCCATCTTATGAATGTCACTTTTCACCATCTTTTCACCATCAACCATTAAAACAACACCTTCTTCCCCGCTTTTTCCCCAGTCCCACCTTCACCCCTTCCCTCTCCACCTCTCCTCACAGAGGCCACCCAGCAGGTCCTACTGCCAACCCGTGGGCTTGGACACCCAGTACTCTGTGGAATGATGTATCCTCCAACACTTCCAGTGTCTATTAGGAATAATCCACTGTCTTTATACACTGTGGAGGGACCCAGATGCCCAAATCACGCTTGGTACTTCTAGACAGCTGAAGTTAAATGAATCCAGGCTGAAAATGAGGCCTTTGCATTCTAGAAACTGCCTCTGTACAGAGCGTAGAACCATAGAATAGTTTAGGTTGGAAGGGATCTTTAAAGACCATTAAGTCTAACCTCCCCTGCAACAAACAGGGACATGTTCACCAGATCAGGTTGCTCAGAGCCCTGCCCAGCCTGGCCCGGGATGTCTCCAGGGATGGGGCATCCAGCACCTCTCTGGGCAACCTGGGCCAGCCTATCACTGCCTGCATTATAAAAAGAATTGCTTCCTCGTGTCTAGCCAGAATCTCCCCTCCTTTAGTTTAAAAACATCTCCCCTTGTCCTATCACAACAGGTCCTGCTAAAAAGTCTGTCCCAAATTCTAGTGGTCTTTCACAGATGATTATCATACCAAGAATAGAGAACACAAGAGAGAAACAAAAGTAAAACAGGCCAGACCTCTGTGACATACGTGGAGCTGCAGCTGTCCCTTGGGCTGAACAGGTTGCAGAATATCTCCTTCACAGGATCACTTCTTCCTGGAATGGGCAGCACTAAAAGTGTCCAAAGAACTCTGACAGCTTCTCTACCTCTAAGGTGGCTGACATCGCCATCACTTTCATGGCCGTCCTCCTGTTTGGCAGTTCCTTCTGTAGAAGCAGTTTCTTCAGCAAACCGAATAAAATATCAGTGAGGTCTTGGTCCCTCAACCCCAAGCCTGGAGGAGACTAAGAGGAGAGCTCATCACCATCTACAGCTTCCTTACAAGGGCAGAAGGAGGGGAAGGTGCTGATATCTTCTCTTTAGTGACTAATGATAGAACCTGAGGGAATGGCAGGAAGATGTGCCAGGGGAGGTTCAGGTTGGACATGAGGAAAAGGTTCTTCACCCAGAGGGTGCTGGACACTGGAACAGGCTCCCCAGGGAGGTGTCACGGCCCCAACCTGACAGTGTTCAAGAAGAGACTGGACAACGTCCTCAGACACATGGGGTGACCTGTTGGGTTCTCCTGTGCAGGGACAGGAGTTGGACTCCATGATCCTTGTGGGTCCCTTCCAACTCAGGACATTCTATGATTCTACAAACAACCAGACCAACCATTTTCTGAAAAAAACTTGTAGCTTCCATGTAGACCCACATCTTCTCTAATAGCTGTAAATACGTGGAGCAGTGAATATGCAGGCAGTTCTGCCCTGTTGTGGTGTTGGGATCTACTGGAGTGCTCCCCTTTCTCAGGAATGGGGAAGTGCTCTGGGATTTAATAGACATAATTTAGACACAGCCACCAAGTTCTTCATAACAATTTGTACCATAAAGTACGTTTAAGCCTCATGAATTTGCTGCACACACAAAGCACCACTGAAGGTAACACAAAGCCTTAACCTCCTAAATATGTTAGAAGGGAGTGTGGATCTGGATCCTTAAGAAGTCGGTGAGGCTTTGTGTGGATAAAACACCCTACCTGTGCACAGCTGTTTATGACATCAGTACTTTCCCTGCAAACAGAGTAATGTGACGTTAGCTACCTTTACAGAAGAACTAACAAACGCTTTTCAAAATTGTAATTCCTCAATAAACTAGTTCTGTTGTTTATATATCTACATGGTATTTGTCATCTTTCCCCAATGTGATGCGTCCTTTTCTTTTAGCTGTAGCATTGTAGACAGCACCACTTAAGGAATAAATGCATTTCATATGGTTCTATCTAAAAGGCATGTTTCTAGAGTACTTTATCTGAAATGCAGTCTAAATATAAATAAATAGTTTTATCTCAAATTATATATGTCATGAATATATTTACAGAGAATGCATTTGCACAGGTTTGCTAAGTCAATTTGGAAATAATACAACTTAGGACAAGTGCAAAATCTAGGCAATACAGACTCCTTCCACTTTGCACAAGCACACAATCCTGCTGCCTCAAATGCTCTCTTTTTCCCTTCTTTGCGTTAAAGTGATGAAATCTACCCTTCTGACACTTGACAGAATTTTTTATATGGCATTGATAATGCATCAGTTTTCATAAGCAATTAGATGATCTATCTGGTTGCTTATATATCAGCTCAATTACTCGTCCATTGAGTCTCATAACTGTGTTTTTTAAAAGCATCTATTACACTAAAGTGTCCAGGCTTAACCAGCCGACCAGACTCAGGAATTATACCATTTGTTCCAGTGGTTAACCAACCTCACAAGCACTGTACCTAATTAAAATATAACTGATGTCTCCTTCAACTGCACACTCTTTTGAAGTTTTTTCCATCAGGTCAAATAGCTTTTTAATAGATGTCTTTTTTTTTTTTCCCTGCAAATATTTACAGGTTACAGTTTTCTGTTTTTCACTGAAACACAGTCTTCCAACTCTTAAATAATTTTTTCTTTTCTGATCCAATTCGTGTTACTTAGCACCTAATTTAAAACATGAGTACTGGAAATGTATTCTACATTTTAGTACCAATCCCTTTGGAGCACAAGTCTTATGAGGAAGGACTGAGGGACCTGAGGGGAGATCTTCTGATCTCTGAGCTTCCTGAAAGGAGGTTGGAGCATGGAGGGTGTTGGTCTCTTCTCCCAAGTAACAAGTGATGGGACAAGAGGAAGTGTCCTCAAGGTGTGCTAGGGAAGGTTTAGATTGGATGTTAGGAATAAATTCTTCATGGAAAGGTTTCTCAGGCTTTGGAACAGGCTGCCCAGGGATGTGGTTGAGTCACCATCCCTGAAGAGGTTTAAAAGATGTGTAGATGAGGTTTTTAGGGACATGGTTTATTGGTGACAGTGTTGGGCTAATGGTTGGAGTCGATGATTTTGAGGGTCTCTTTCCACCAAAATGGTTCTATGATTCTATGATTCTATGATTCCTTGATGTCATCCACAGTCATGAAATTTCCCACTCCTAGCTGCCACTATACATGGCCAAGGTTTGCCTCAGACCTGTGGACATACAATTGCACCAATATCTCGTCTTGAGCTGTTTATCTACTCTTAAGTCCTCTGCACTCTCTACTTATTATAATACAATTTCCCATTTGCACTGCATATGGTTACCATTCTCAGATGCTTGGGTTTACATTTATCTGCACTGAAATGCATTCGTTCGTTTGGATGGATCTCCTTTGTCATGTCTATTGCCTTGTGATCATTGGCACACTTCAGATCCCTGGTGCAAAGATCAGAAATGTAAGATTTAGTGACTGTTCCTAAGAACCAGGTTAGAACTCGTTCTACTCGATGTGTTTCTCAACAGCAGCATGAAGAAGTGGAAAGCTTTGTGAAGGGTAAGGACTGTTGCGATAGGACAAGGGGTAATGGTTTTAAACTAAAAGAGGTGAGATTCAGGCTAGACATGAGGAAGAAATTTCCTACAATAAGGGTAGTAAAATACTGGACGAGGTTGCTCAGGTTGGTGGTGCCCCATCCCTGGAAACATTCAAGGCCAGGCTGGACAGGGCTCTGAGCAACCCGATATAGTTGAAGATGTCCCTGCTCATTGTAGGGTGGTTGGAATAACGACATCTGAAGGTCCCTCCCAACCCAAACTATTCTATGATTTTATGATTCTCTGATTCTTTAATTCTATGACTATATCCCAGGAAATGGATCATAAGGGATCGTTGATGGACTCAGATTTTTGTTGCCTTTCCTGAAACTGATTTCTTTGTGATGTCTGTACTGTAAATACACAAGATTCTTCATTTGAAATGGAAATTGTGTTTCATGGATGTGTCTCAGGGCTATGTTTCCCATCAGAGTGGTATGGGCTGTGGAATTTAATCACCTTATATTTGACAATTGGATCTTCACAGTCACCTTCAGCAATTACTTACTTATTTGAAAATTCTGAAAAGAATGCAATCCAATTAATTCAAATAGTAAATGTTACAGATTGGCTGCGTCTGGGTCCAGCCCCATACTTTAAGTCATTCTCAGCTGAGTTCTGTGCTGTTTTATTCTTTTGAGGTCAAACAACATGTTGTAGTTACCTGTCTTTTCACTCTTTGAGTACAGATATAACATAAATATTCATTCATAATTTTGAAATTTCTCCTGTATTCTAGGATTTATTATCATTTGACAGATTAGTGGGATGGGCCTACTTGGGTGTATTTTTAGGAGCCTCCAGACTTGCTGATGAAACATCGCGAAAGTTGTTTAAAATCCTTCTTTATTCCTGATACAATCCATCAAGTGATATAAGCACAAAATCCTTCATTACCCAAATATACAACAAAAGTTATTCTTGATTTTTTTTCTTATTTTTGTGTGCTTAAATGTGCTCTCTCTCCATCCTAATTGGTCTGTGACATTGCTAGGATTTATTTTATTTTTTTCTCCCTAAAATCCCCCAAATTCGTTTCTTTAGCCTGGCCAGGAATTGTTTCTGCTAGTGTCTTTAGCTTCTCTCTGTAATGCATAGCTGGCATTACATTCTGTCCATTTATATTAGATTTATATTTTTAAGCTTCGTCTCTTAAGTAAATGAGACATATTTCATCAATCTGTCTGTCAGCATCTATTATCTCTGAGGCTTGGAGATATTGTAGATTAAGGTGGGATTTGGGTGTCCCTCACCAAGATTCAGGCCTATGTATGTGTTGTTGGTGGTAGCGTTGTAAGAGCTGTGGTTACCAATGCAGGGACATGTACAGTCTGCTGGATATAAAACTAGAGGATTACAGATGGCATTAGTCCCTCATTCACAGTACAACTTCAATTTGTAATTGCTGCCTAAACTTTATCACTGAATCAGGATGGAGTTTTAAGTAAAAGTCTCAATTTTGATTGCGAGATCAACGCGTGCTGTCCAGTTAATAGGCTGCTCTTTTGAGTTCTCTTGATTTTCTTTCTCAGTTTTCTATTTACATCATTTCTGCTGTGAATTTTTCTCAGAACTTTCTCAGTTTTGGGAGATGTGCCCTTTCGAGGCACCAATTATACACATAAGATGTTACTGATTGAGAACTGATTCTGGTTTTCATATGGAATGTAATCAAATCATGATCACTCATCCCTTGGAAACTACAGATTTCCAATCCAGTAAGTAATTCATCTGTATCCATCATAATCAGGTACAACCAAGTAATTTTATAGTGGCTACACTAGCCTGACATAAAAAGTAGCAGCTGCAATTTTTATGCATTATTAGTGGCTCCTTGCAACCTTAATCATATTTCTCACAAGCTGAAATTTCCCTTCACAACATAGTTTCTGGTGTTTAATTTTTTAATCTTCTCTCATCAACAGGCAGGTGCTTAAGGAGTAACTTCATTTTCGCTGGGTTTTTTTGATAGTTGTAACAAATCCCCTTTGCTGTGTCTGCTCCCAGGCTTTACTTATTAGCACTGCACATTCAAAATTATGAATTAGTCTTTAATAATGGCTCAGAAATAATTCTGCAATTTTGAATTATTAATAATTCTTTAATTAGTAACAGTGTCTTTGACAAAGAGTTCTTCTTGTCCTCCTCTCTCTCCCCCTCCCACCTTCTTGAGCCTTGTTAAATAAGAAAGTACCTAGCACCACAAGTGGTTTGTTTCTGGTCTTCAGAAAATAATTTCATAATTTCACTTAGGTATGTTTTCATCTGTAAGAATTTCCAGGGTTTTTTTACTTGTTTTCAGGACTTCCAGCAGAAGCATACCAGCAATTCGAAAGCATTCTTTGTCATGCCAGGTCGATCAGTTCAGCACTGTAGAGGCAAATTTTGCAGCACGTCTGCCTTTTACCCATTCTCTCCCGGCATTTCGAGCGTGGTTGGACAAACAACATTCAATTAGAAAAGATTAGTTTTCCTCTGCGTGTGTCGGATGCACTTTTACGAGTGAAAACACAATGCTGCAATGAAACCAAGGGATGTCTGCAAGGCAAAATACTGAGTTTCTGGGAAAGCTGGGGGGTAGAAATCCCAAAATGTGATTCCAGCTCGCCAAGTGATGGAGATTAAATCCATTGCCCTCCTCTCCTCATACTCTACCCACTCACCTTCCGAAGGAAGAGCTCAGCATCTGCCGAGTTGCAGTACTGTAAATCTCTGTAGCAGAAACATCTGTACATGCATAACAAACACACAACGGTATGTGTTTGTTCTGGTATTAGACCTTTGACGTGTCTCTGGCCTTTTATTGACATGACCCTGTGTCACCCATTGAGGTGCACTTCAAAATTCAATAATGCCTCCTACCTGTTATGTATTGAATCAGCTGAGCTTCTGGGGGTAAGCTAGACACAAACAAGAGATCAGGCCAGTTCCTCAACCAGAAAAATCTGGTTGAGAACAGTAGCAGCATCTTAATTGACTGTCCTGGTGAACATTACGTGTTGAATAGGCTACTGGCTCAGAATATCATAGACTCATAGAATCAATTTGGTTGGAAGATACCCTCAGGATCATCGAGTCCAACCGTCATTAAACCATGTCCCTAAGAACCTCATCTACATGTCTTTTAAACCCCTCCAGGGATGGTGACTCCACCACTGTTGCAATGCCTGACAACCCTTTCTGAGAATAAATTTTCCTAATATCCAATCTAAACCTCCCTGTTCCTCGGGAGAAGAGCCCAACCCCCTCCATGCTCCAAGCTCCTTTCAGGCAGTTCAGAGATCAGAAGGTCTCCCCTCAGCTCCTGTTCTCCAGCTGAACCCCCCAGCTCCCTCAACCACTTCTCATCAAACTTGTGCTCCAGCCCCTTCCCCAACTTTGTTGCCTTCCATCTCTCCTTTGGTGTGTATTTCTCTTGTAATGCTACTCCAAGCTGTGATATCAGGTGATGGATAAATGGAAATGGAAATGCTGCTGCCTATGCTGTGGAGTTTTGGTTTTGGTTTTGTGGGGTTTTTTTCCCTCTGGAAGACTTGGATTTTTGGAGCCTTCTTACCCAGAACTTCTATACTCTTGGAAAAAAAAAAGTCTGAAGACCCAATCTCCCACTGCAAGGAAAAGTAAAGAAAAAAAAATAAAAATGAAGAGGTCTAAGAAAAAAGATAAACTTTATTTTAAAAGCTTGTAATTTCTCTTTTACCACCACACCCGCACACTCATTTATCAACAGATCAACACCTGAGCCCAGCTAATGAGATCAACAGAGCTAATTACAGAAAGTCATTATTTCAGTTCCATTGGTTTGAACATTATAGCCTGATGCTCCACTTGCAGGATTTTACACACTAAGCGTACGGGCTGTGAATTTGAGTGAACCTCCAAACATTCCTGCTCACTTCAGAAAATGCCAAGTACTAAATTCCTGCCCACTTCTTCTTGTAAGCTGCTGTTCCAACACGAGGTTAAAAGGATGAGCCTGATTCTGTCTTTTCAGTATACAGTAGCACCCAGGTACTAGTTACTTATAAATTTGAGAGATACATTCACTTAAGAAAAAAAAAAAAAGCTACATCAGATAGTATTTCTACATAACCATCCTTGTGTTTTTCTGCTGTTGTCTACCTCAAAGCTCTGAGGTCTTTGTGATCTGTTATTAATGGTAACGTGCTCTGAGGGATTAAGCTACGAGTGCAGACAAATATTAAAAAAAAAAAAAATATTCCACTCTTATGGTGTTTAGCTGTGTGAAACAAACAAATAATGAAAAAATTCCTCCCCAATCTGTGAATATAATTTCTGTTCCATTGAACAGGTGGAGCAGAAGATATGAGGTTTTTTTCCTTCTTCGAAATATCATCTGTGTGTCTTTCCAAGATGAAAAAATAACAGCACTACATTCACCTGCCTGCCATCTGGATCGTCTTCTGAGCCTTATTTAAACAGCAACAAAAAAAAGAAAACAGTTCCAAGATCTTTGCATGGAAGCAATGAGAAAAAGATAAAACAAAAATCTGGAAGGAACAAGGTGTATGAATTGATGCCCAGAATGGCACTGGAGTTACAGCTCCAATTTCGTTGGGTATTCCTTTCTCCCACCTCTTGGCACCAGTGCCAATGACAGTTTTGAAAGATGGCAGCCCTTTGTAATATTTCGACAGCTTACGAGTTTTGGATATTAGGAAAAAATTATTCCCACAAAGGGTTGTTGGGCATTGGAACAGGCTGCCCAGGGCAGTGGTGGAGTCACCGTCCCTGGAGGGGTTTGAAAGACACATAGAGGAGGTTCTTAGGGACATGGGTTAGTGCCAGGGTTGGGATAATGGTTGGACTCAATGGGGTCTTTTCCAGCTGAAATGATTCTGTGATTCTGTGATTATAAGTTCCTTGCAGCATGAGAGATCAGATGTTAGCAGAGAGTTGAAAGGCGGCAGCAGCCCAAAACTTCACCACTCCGCTGCACGTGTTTTATGTCCACTCACCATTAGCTTTGCTCTGGCATTGCTGGAACAGACTCCCATGGTTCACATGATACATGTAATTTAACTCACCTATTTGCTTAATCTTTTCCTCCTATTTTTCATATGCGTTTACTAACTTTAAAGCTTCTGAAGGATGGTGGACTGGGACTATGGAGAAGAAAATACGCCATGCAAGAGCACAACCTCCAGTGCAGAAATAATGGCTTGTGAAACCAACTTTTGCTTCCACTGTCTTTTATTGTTTTATTATGCAAGTCTGGAGATGGGATGATAATATAATGTTCATGTTGAGTCCAATCTTTGGCCTCCTTACTGCTAAAAGCAGTGTTCGTTGTCAGGCCAACACCTCATATATAATTTTGTCTGCTTGACTGAGAAGCATGGCTTCTGTTTTCTGCTTTGTCATGTATTTCCTCATTAGAGAAGTTAAGTGAGACCAGATCCAAAAGGGACCTTTGCATTAGAAACAGGAGAGTGAAAAATGAATTATTATTCTATCAAATCTCTGCTTGCTACAAGCTCTTCCTTAAATATTGCCGTTGCAACCTACCAAGCCTTTTAGCCAGGCAGTAGTTTTCACAGGTAATAGGTAATTACATTTCAGTGCATCACAAAAGAATCTTCAGAAATTCCTGGATTGAAAACCAAGCTTTTTTCTGCAAGCAGCAGAATTAATAATGTCTAATTTGCTGTCAGCCGTGGTTGTTGTCATTCTACGTTGTCATATCTCTTTTGATCACAGCTCTCCCCTTTGCTTAAACCCCACTATACATAAATTGTAAAAAAAACGGTGTTTCCAGAAACTGCGCTATTTGCTGTTTCACCAGTTAACTGCTGCCAAAGCAAAGCAGTGTGTGTCTTTTCCACAAGGCACCAAGTATCATGAGAAGAGAAGTATTTTAGAGGCTTCTGTTCTTCTCCCAGATGTCATTGAATTTGGCAAAAGAGTTCTGAGCTCTTGGGAGCAAGAAAAAGGACTGACAAACAGAATATCCGCTTTATTGCAAATTATGGGGCTAATGACAGAGCACATCAATCCTACTTTAAGAGGATATGTTTAGAAGGAAAAAAGATTCGAAAAAACATGTAGTTTCAGATTCAATTTTTATCTGTCAGCAGTGATGACAGAGATAATCAGATAACCATAAACTGTTTGTAAAGTACATTTGCAGAGCAGCTTTTTGGCTATTTATTTGGGGACTCCCTGGTTATAGAACTAATTTACGCCCACAATTTAATAAAGCATATGATAAGATTTAGCAGGATTGTGGATTTAAAAAAAAAAAAATAAAAATCAGTGAACAGTTTGCTGACATTCTCTATCAGTTTTCTTTCAAATAACAACCACCTACTGCACGGCTGGACTCAATTTGAATTAGACATTAAACAAAATGAAGCCGTGCATTTAAATGTTTTGTATCACTCAGATTAGGTTGGATTTCAGCAAGGATTATTCTAGTTTCAAATAGACTGTGCTATATCTGCATCCTAATAGAGAAGCATGTTTGAAAACCAAGAAAATAAGACAAAGGACTTGACCAGGTCTTGGCTATCATTGAAGGTAAAAAGCTGGAGAAGTTCACTGCCTTGAAACTCCCCCAAAGTAAAAATTCCATGTGTGTTACTCACCTGTATCTGCAGCACCGTCAGACCTACACTGAAGAAAAGTCATAATAAATGGCTTTTTCTCTTCCACTTTGGTTACTGGATGCTTCTGCCTAATCAGGCTTCTCTTGACAACAAGAAAATATCTTCAAAGTGAGAATTTGTGCAATTTTTTAAGTAGCGCATATGCTAGTCTTCCATCCTTCCATCCTAAAAAGAGTATTCATCAGCCATGGTGCCTGATTTTCCTTTCGAAATTTGATTCTGTGTACTCCATGCATCTAAAACTGGTTTCTGGTAGTTACACAATAAATTCATCATATCCCTCATAGAAATTTTTCTCTGTCCAGCTATCAAAGTAGTGTTGCCACTTCTGAAATTATTTTTTAGCACTCTGTCATGAATAATCTAAAATTGTACTTTAATTTTAAATATATATGTATATTTTCCCCCTTGGGGAATAATTACATAGTCTAATAGAACTTGGTCTTAAGGCTTTTTCTTTCCTGAAGTTTAAATTGCATTTTTTTTTTTCAGAAACATAATGTATTCCTACTACTCCTTATGGAACACTCTAAATTATTTTCATCTTATACTGCAATTTTTAGCTTTTTTTTCCCCACTTCCCCACAACAGTTTCATCATTTTTTTTCCCCCCAAAGTTATTAATAAATAAAGACTTGGCTTCATAAGTTCCTTGACATTTTTGTAGACATTCTGGCAACAGATTGAATAAATTATGTTATCAGATGTTAACCAAAGTAATGGCCTATTATGAATGGAGAAAAGCAAATAACACTCGATCAGACTTGGCATTTCAGTGCCATTTCATGCACTTACAGCATGTGAACTGTTGTACTATTGAATCCTTTCTTACTGTAGCAATGGCCAAACAATAACTGTGTGTCTGAAGGCTGCGGTGGAACATGCAGAACCCTCTGACCTTTTGCAGCGAGATTTCAATTGGAATTGCTGGGTTTTTGTTTTTTACCTCCAGCCCACTCTTTTGCTCTTTGCATGTGTGCAAGAATCAGCAAATATCACTGTCTCGACACTTTATGTAGCACATTTTGGGTTTCAACATACAGTGGCAATAGAATAATCTCTACAGGAGAAACCAGCTTTCTCATTCTGGATGCCTACAGCAATCACCAGCTTTTTCAGGCATCACCACACCATCAGCTGTCAACCCGCGCCATCCAATAGAGCCATCCGTGATTAATTATTCTTAAATGACAGCAGCATATTGAAACAAGCTGATAGCTGCTGACAGTGGAAATCCAATTAACCTGAATTACTATCTTGATTGTGGCCCAATTAATGTCAGCTGTGCCATGTCAGAAGTGAAGGCTTGGCTAATATAATTGTTTAATTAATTTGTTGCAGAGATTAGTTGATGGGGGACTGCCCTTATGCTGACTTATTTTCTTCTTTTTTTATATTTTCTCACCCCCACTGAACATTAGGTTTGAGAAAGAAGGGTCAGCAGCTTGCTGTCTACAGCTTTTTGTTTTAAGTGAATAAATCAAGTTTTATCTTAAAACAGGGTTTGAAAGGTCACAGGGGAATAGTAGAGTTAAACTTGTTAGAGTTTAGTAAAGTAGTAGAGTTAAACTAAATAGAGTTGTTAAACTTCTGTTAGGTCTGTTGTTGCCTGTTGCTTCAGGGAGTTTTACTGTGCCCCATAGTTGAGATGCAAAGGGATTACGAGGAGTTTTCTTGGATGTGTTCAAACTGAGATATGATGTTGCTGTGCATTAATGATTTCTCTGCCTTTTAAAAGACATATAGTGAACAGCGGGATGGCTGGTAGTGGTGAGGGGTGGATTTATTTATCTTTAGAAACAAAAACTTGGGTCAGAGGTGACTGGAAGTTTGTTGCTCATGATGTAATATCTGCCTGGTGCCTTGAGATTAGTTCATGTTTTCAGATCTCTTACGCAAAGACGGTCTTGCATGTTAAATAATTAAGAGTATTAAGAAGTGCATTATAACCAATTCTAGGAGTGACTCACTGAAGAAGAGGGTCTGTTGGTTGTTCTTCCAGTTGAAGCACATTATAGTAGCTATTACAATCTTTGCCGTATCCATTGTAATGCCTCTAGCGCTCTGCTAGTTAACTTTTAACAGCTGTAATGCATTTAAAAGAAAAATAGCATTTCCATTCATAATGGGCAATACAGGAAACAGAGAAGTGCAACAAAACGACTATAACCTAAATGTTGTACCTTACCACCAACTAATAATAAGTTAGAGTTTGTGAAGTAGAGCAAGAGAAAACTTTCCTTGATCTCCGCCGAGAACTTTGAAATATTCTTAAGAAATACAGACAGACTCAGACTGATTACCAAATAAGAGGATTATCATGAGAAAAGGAGTTCTAATGACTTAAAGAAGCTCACATTAACAAGTTAAACTCAGTAAATTAATATGTTAAGTACAGAGGCTTTGACAAGCAGAAAGAGGAAAATATACACACACCCATACAGATATCTGTATTTTTTTTTCCCATGTGGAGCTCAACTATTTAAGCTCTTGTCACAGATGGCAGCAGAAAAGGAACAGAGAGTTAAAAGCTTTGATCAGCTGCATGTAAAAAAAGCTGGGACACTTAACAAGTTCAGAGGTTCCCTTCAATTCTCTGGAGTCTTCAAAAATATCTGGTTTCTTGAATGTCAACCTCAAAAAATTCCACAAGCGAGACCTCTCTGGAGATGTCCGTCTTTGAATTATTCTCCAAATAGCACCAGTGCATAATCTCCCATGGAGGCTTCAATTTATGTCAAAGTGCTCAGAACTACTTTAGAAACTTCCTCAGGGCTTCAAATCAGTCGTTCAGTTCAGTTTCCAGGAGTTACGGAGGTTTTGTAGATAAGTTTGGGAGGATTTCCATATAAATCTCATCCTGGAAATTTATTAATATCCTCATCTTCTCAGCAGCCTAGGAGAACCACCTTACGTATTTTTTAAGAAAACTATGTCATAACAAAGTGAACATTTTATATATTTTTTTAATTTAGCCTAGTCAACAGGTTATTAGTTTATTGGCTGTGCATCTCTACAAAGATCTCTTTAGATGCTATGTAACTGAATTTTCTTTTTCTTGGCTAGAAGTTAGTAATAGTTGATTGACATGTTGTCTTTTGGCTAAACGCCCCTCTTTCTTCCATGCTGGAGAATCAAATCTGTTTGTTCTCTTGTTCATTGGAGGAAATGTTCACAGATTTATATTTTTTTCCTTACGCAGCTTAAATTGATGTAATAGACATGCTTTCTAATGTGAGTCTTGCAAACTGGCTACAAATTGGCACCGTGACAAAAGTCATACATACAAAAATATGGTGAATTTAATACACGTCATTGCTTTCTGTCCTTTCCATCCTTGCAATGAGATAAAATTCAAACACGAAATTTTCACTTTTGCCCTTGAAGGCTCATAATTCCGCTTAATTCTTTGTTTTGCAGATTGTCATCTCGTTGCTGCTAATTATTGATGTGCTCTATAGGACAGACTGTTGCCACTATGCTTTTTGACATTCACAGAGCTCTATTATGTTGTCTATCGCAGTCAAATTATTGCTACACAATTTCCATAAAAAGTTCTTCATGTTGGCAGTGCTGACTAGACTGTGCCTAGTCCTGGGCGTTACAACTTTGACCAACAGGGTCAGGCTCCAAGGCCATTTGTGAAGCAATGCTAGTATTCTATTGTTTGTAACAATGATCTCTTTTACCAAGAATCCATTACAATTTGTAAATATACAAGGTCCCAGTATAAGTTGGGGAACAGTTGGAGAGCAGTGGAGGGGAAAGGGACCTGGGGGTCCTGGGGACAGCAGGGTGACCATGAGCCAGCACTGGGCCCTTGTGGCCAGGAAGGCCAATGGGACCTGGGTTGGATGAGAAGGGGTGGTCAGTAGGTCAGAGAGGTTCTCCTGCCCCTCTACTCTGCCCTGGTGAGACCACATCTGGAATATTGTGTCCAGTTCTGGGCCCCTCAGTTCCAGAAGGACAGGGAACTGCTGCAGAGAGTCCAGCGCAGCCACGAAGATGCTGAAGGGAGTGGAGCATCTGCTGTGTGAGGAAAGGCTGAGGGAGCTGGGGCTCTGGAGCTTGGAGAAGAGGAGACTGAGGGGTGACCTCATTCATGGGGATCAATATGGAAAGGGAGAGTGTCAGGAGGATGGAGCCAGGCTCTTCTCGGTGACAACCAGTGACAGGACAAGGGGCAATGGGTGCAAACTGGAACACAGGAGGTTCCACTTAAATATGAGAAGAAATTTCTTCATGGTGAGGGTGCCAGAGCCTGGCCCAGGCTGCCCAGGGAGGTTGTGGAGTCTCCTTCTGTGCAGCCATTCAAACCCGCCTGGACACCTTCCTGTGTAACCTCATCTGGGTGTTCCTGCTCCGGCGGGGGGATTGCACTGGATGAGCTTTCGAGGTCCCTTCCAATCCCTGACATTCTGTGATTCTCTGAAGGATTTTGACATAGATGCAGGAAATGCACAGCTTTGGTGGCAGTAAATAACGCAGCATGCTTCTGAATATTTTCTTATTGCCAGGAGCTGATGAATATTAAAACATTTAGACCTACAGTCTTTTTCAGCTTCCATATCAGACATTGTTCACCTTAGCTTAGTTCAGAGTAAAATACGGTTTAGGTCAAGTATTTAAGGATAAAGCTGCAGAGACCTCCAAATGGAGATGAAGAAAGTTTGACATTTGGGAGATGAGAGACAGATGAAGAAAGGGGCTACATTTTATTCCTCTGCAATATGAGCTCCAGTGTCATACCCATAACTCTGTTGTCTGATGTAATTAAGGAGAAGTGCTGTCATCCAGGAAGATGTTAAAGCTTCCAATCTTAGAAATGGCTGAACCAATTTAGCTAAAATGAAACAAAACAAAAAAAATCCACATACAAACTGGATATTAAAAAAAACAAAACAAAAAAAATCCACATACAAACTGGATATTAAAAAAACAAACTAACAAACAAACCAAATAAACGAACAAAAGAACCCCCTAGTACTTGTGTATTGATCTTAGCAAATAATGAGATGCATCACCATAGGTGTCCCTACTTTTGCTCTATTTGTTTAACGAAGTAACATCACTAACCTTATAAAAGGAGAAATTAAGGAACTAAGAAGTTAAATAACTTATGAAGGTTCACAAAACAATTAAATGAGAAAAGGAGGCATAGGTGCTATATTTGTCTGTATAGTTCTCCACATTGCCATGTATTTTAAAGTGTTTTTTTTTTTATTTTGTGTTTTGGTTTTTTTTTTGTTTGGTTGGTTTGGGTTTTTTCTGTTCTTATACTTGAATACTGTTCTTACAACTCCTGAACTCTGCTCTTTGTTTGACTTTCCCTGGATCTCCATCTGCAGGACTGAGCAGAAAACCTCAGCAGAACAGTATCCGCACTCAGAATTTCCCAATACTTTGTGCTTTCTCATAGAGGCAGAAGTGCAGCATCAACTAAGGCTACCTCCTGGCATTTGTACGCTTAATCCATCTGAAAACTGAAAGCTCACAGGCCAATGTGAACACAAAAAGATAACAGAGAGTAAAAATACTATTCAAACCTTGAAGAGCTTGTTTGGGTTTAAACAAAAGCTTATATCAGGAATTTTGATAGCCTGACCAATTCCCCATGGCTTCTGCAAAAAATCATACTGCCTTAAATTTAATTCTTTCCCACCTTATACTATGAGATGGAGGCATTGTTATTTCTTCTTGGTTTCACCGGTGTTACACATTATGTGACTTTATCCACATTAGTATGTAGTAGAAAGGAAATATCCTTTTGTCCTTTAATGATGCTCATTTGGTAATTATTTAAGACTTTCAGCTTGTCTCTGTGAGATCTACTCTAAATAGATGAAGACCAACATATGGGTACACATGGAGTTAAGATGCTGTAAAACAGCTTTTATTCTGCCTGTATGTCTGTGCTGTGTTAGGCAAAGTGTGGAGGTTTGCATGCGAGCTCCTCGCACACAATTTGTCACTTTTCACAAGTAAGGTTTTCATGCCTGGTCTCAATTGAATTTACTCATTGTTACTTAGCACTTTGCTCCCAAGTATTCCGCATACTGCAAAGGAACAGCAGTGACATGGGGAATGCTTGTAAACTGGTGAAAAATAGAATGCCTAGGAGGAAAAAATCAGTCTTGAGCTTTAATAGTATTCTTGATTGCAAAACCTGGTGGTTCTCTTGTGGTTTCTTTTTAAGGAACATTCTCTTAATCTTGTTATTGGATTTATTTGTTGGTTTTTTTTTTTTCCCTCTACACTCTTTGGATTTCGCTACCAGAAAAACCATTTTCACAATGTTTAGAGGTCTGTTTAAAGTTCAGTGCAGCAGAAATTAGCTCAGTTCTAAAACACTCTGAGGCAATGCATGATAGTTTGTGCCTGTCAATCACTGCTTGACATGCTAATGATGGTAGTGTTTTAGCACTAGTACAGATACTATTAGAAAAAGAATGATGTTAATGATTGTTTAGAAACAGTGGTGAACAAAGTTTCTAAGAAGTAATGTCCTATGTTAAATCAACAGACAAAGCAAAGGAAAAACAGACTCGGAAACAAGTAACATAGCTCTTTTTTGGGGGGAGGAGGGGTTGTATTTTTTTTTCCAATCGTATAAATTGATCTAATGAAAATACAGACATCGAATACTGGCTGTTATGGTTCTGTGCCATTTTCACTCTGCGGATTCATCAGCTCCTAATACTGAATTTCTGAGGTATTGAAGGCAGAGTACTTATGGCACTCCATCCAAAATTTAGTTTTTATAATGTTGGGAGGAGCTTTTTTGTGGATCAGTTACTGTAATGTACCAAGTGATGTTTATGTGTACACCTGCCTTCTGGTGATAAAGTCAGACCAACGTAAACCTTCAGTTTGTTCTTTGGTGCCTGAAGACCTACACTGAGTGTAATGTGTCTTAATTACTGCTGAGATTTGAAGGCAAGTCTTAGTTCAAGAACACTGTGCTTTGAACATGGAAAATCCTTTCTTTCAGTCACAATGTGAACTATGTTGTTTTATGAAGTTTTTCCTCTACCCCCAGAAGCACCGTTGTTAACTTTACAGAATCATAGAATCATTTTTGTTGAAAATGACCCTCAAGATCATGGAGTCCAACTGTTAACCTGACACTGTCACTAAACTGTGTCCCAAAATGCTGCATTTACACATCTTTTAAATACATTTCGGGATGGTGACTCCACCACTGCCCTGGGCAGCCTGTTCCAATGCCTGACAACTCTTTAGATGAAGACATTTTCCCAATATCCAATCTAAACCTCCCCTGCTGCAACTTGAGGCTATTTCCTCTCATCCTGTCGCTTGTTCCTTGGGAGAAGAGCCCAACCCCCTCCATGCTCCAAGCTCCTTTCAGGCAGTTCAGAGATCAGAAGGTCTCCCCTCAGCTCCTGTTCTCCAGGCTGAACCCCCCAGCTCCCTCAGCCGCTCCCATCACACTTGTGCTCCAGCCCCTTCCCCAGCTCCGTTCCCTTCTCTCAACTCGCTCCAGCACCTCAAGGCCTTTCTTGGCATGAGGGGCCCAAAACTGACCCCAGGATTTGAGGTTTGGCCTCCCCAGGCCCAGCACAGGGGGACGGTCACTGCCCTGGGCCTGCTGGCCACACTATTCCTGACACAAGCCAGGTTGCTGGTGGCCTGTTGCCCACCTGGGCACACACTGGTTCATGTTCAGCCGCTGTCACCAACACCCCCAGGTCCTTTTCCCCCAGGCACTTTCCAGCCACTCTTCCCCAGCCTGTAGCGCTGCCTGGGGTTGGTGTGACCCAAGGGCAGGACCCGGCACTTGGCTTTAATCTGATACTTGCTTTTGTTTGAGGATGGTCTTAAGATCCTTCATGGCTGATACTCCAGCCTCTACCTAGTATTTCATTTTTTTTTCTTAGAAATTTGAAATAGTAATCTTGCATATAGCTATACATACACTGCTAAGGAGAAATTATTTACTTATTTGGACCAGGATCTCCTAAGAGTATACTGGAGTAGTTCCAATAACACCAGTGGAATTAAGCCAGGCTATATACTTATTATGCTTTGGCTCTGGTCCTTATAAGCTTGTGTAAAGTTCGATCTAGTTGTTATTGGCATAAGGAGCCAACTTGAGGAGCCCAAGTATTTTCTGAGACAGAGAATGAGCCAAATATTTCCTCAGTTGGTTCTGTAATTAAGACATTCTGCACTGGCTCCCGCAACTCCCTCATAGAAAAACCGATGATGTACAGACCGGATAAGTGAGGTGGGTTGAAAGCTGGCTCAGCGGCTGGGTTGAGATCAGGAGCACAGTGACCCAAAGATCGTCATTTCCAAACCAGCAGAGTAGTCCTGTTCATACAATAATATAATCAAACTAATAAGCACAGCTCAGCAAGAATGTTTTCTCTGAACACAGCACTACTTCAATGTGGTCAAATGATTTTCACTCTGCTCCTTTGCAACTTTGATTCTGGGTTTGAATTGGGGGAGTTAAGGTCCCTGGGGCTGTTAAAGCATCTCAAGGGGGTTTCTGCAAAAAGCATAAGGGCATTTGCTTTGCTACCTTGGGCAAATTCTGCTCTGAGAAAATGCAGGCTCTCCAGTGTTTTGGGTACACACAATAGTCATTACCTGCTTTAAACTGGCTGGATTTGCTGTGTAGAATTGAAGCAGCTGCCAGAGGTAGGTGGCTTCACTCCAGTGCTGGGAAAAAAAGTAATCCTCTTTATAGTGAATTTGTAAATCACATTGGAGGCCTGCTGCCTTGAAAAACATGATAGAAATGTAAGCCATTATCATGTGTTATTACAAATGATGTCTCAGCTATTAGAAAAACAAATATATTAAGGGAATATTAAGATTGCTAATTCAAGCATTCAGAAGTTAGAAAATGCGGCAATTAAATCTGTGCATAGAGGCTTAACATCAGCCCCTGTCTGCTTTTAGGCAAACCGACGCAGAAAACGTTCTGCTGCTGTCCTCATCCTAATAGAAGACTGTTGCAGATGGTGAAAACTATCTCGGATTTTGAACATGGGTTTACATTAGCTAGGGTTTGAGAGAAGTCATACCTTTCCCAAGATGAGCCAAATTTCCTAGAAAACCTAAAAAGTGCACCCTTACTGATGGGATTAAATCCTTTCTCCCTATTCCTCCTCACGTTCCTTATCGTTCTCCAAGGCATAGAGAAAATATTTGCATTACCTTTTTCAGAGTGGGACACTTGGACATTTTTCGATAGCGTTCTTCTTTGATTTGTCTGCAATATTTTCATTTAAATGAAATAGCTTGGGATAGGTTGCAGGCTTGGAAAATGTAAGAGACTTAAGGGGAATGGGAAGACTGTGTGAAAAGTGGCAAATACATAGACACAGCATCATAAGGGAAATTTCAGATCAGTCCAAATGATGTGGAAATAAAGGCACAAATGTATCAAAGAAAAGTGATATTCCCTTGCTGGTGTGTGCTGGCCTTTTCCTGTTGCTCTCATATCTTGTGAGTTTTACTCAGATGCAACTTGTCTTCTTCATTCTCATTTAAAAACACCAAAAGTGCTTAATAATATTACTGGCCTTTTCTAGCCTGTCTGCAGAAGCAGTGATATTTAATAGTGAATTCATTGTTACTCTATAAGGAAGCTTTACCATAAAGGTCACCAAATTTGGTTAGTGCATTTTAATTTGTACACACGTTAAAGGTCATTTTCCTCACTTCCATTGCAATAACGCAGCGTGTTTGCTTTCTTATCAGACAATTGTGTATGACTTAGCTGAGGGATCTTATCGATGTAAACGGAATATAGAACAAAATTAATAATTATGACAACACTTGTGCAAGTGTAAGGAGATTTTTTTTTTTTTTTTCCCCATTATGTATTACATAATGCTTGGAGGTAAATACCCATCTACAAGGTCTGATTCTCTGCTGTGTTACTCCAATATTTCCCTTTTTCCCCCATGTGAATTCCACAGCCTTCAGCAGACTTTCTGCTGGTGTCTATTGGAATGACAGCAGTTTCAGATTCGTAATATCATCTCTGTGTAAACACGTCCAAACGTAATTAAGGACCTGGGCTCTCAATCCAGCAAACCTCAAATTAGCTTTCAAAATGCATATTAAGGGCATAGACAAATGCTTTCCTGCAATTCGAAATGACCTCTGAGGGCAGGGTGAACAAAATTGTGTGAACCTTTCTAATGTCACAAAACTCTCTCTACAGAGATTTGCATATAAAGTGTAGCATTTTATGTCAAACAGATTTGTTAATCTTACAATGAAGGAAACAGTACTTGAAAATTAATCAAGGTGGGTTTTCATTGCCCAGCAGAGGCCCTTAAAAGGACCTGACCTGATAACTGGAGGCTTTTATTGCGTGGTTTCTAAATTCAATCATTGTGGAGCTTCATTTGCTAGGTGGTTTTGAAGGAAATAGATCTCCATAGCAGATAAATCCTCAATGGTTTCTTCACTAGAGTAGTGGAATTGTACTTAAAGAAATTCTTGTAATCCTGGCTCTGTTGGAAAATGCTTTCTTACTTGGTCATTATTTTAAAATTGTGTTTAAAATATGCATAAGCATTTCCATAGGTAAAAATGGGTGGGTTTACTGAGCCTTTTGGTAGTGAGTACAGGGTAGGTTTTGCTTGCTTACCATAATAACCTGTCTAAGAAACGATGACTGGAAAATAAGCCTCCTCTCCTAGGAGGTGGTTTCTTGCCCTTATAACCTAACCGAAAAGCCTAGAGTATGTCAAATACTTATATTATTTGGCATTGCAGGAGGGAGGGACAGAGGAACATCGTCTTGTATTAAGCATCTTGGGTGATTCTCTGGTATCATCATCCTTATCCTCGTCCAAGGGCTACGAACACGGAGAGATGGAGTAGGAAAGTGGGGTATTGGTGAGGTTAATTTAGCTAATGATAGCAACCTGCCCAGTGCTTTCATCCTACAAGAGATGTAGAAAATTACAGATCCCTGCCTCAACTAAAATGCCTGTTTCTAGCTCTTTTCGCCTCCTTTGTAGAGCCACTTGTGCAATCTCAACCTTCCTGCCTTTCAGTGTGTGGTATAACCCATCCATAAAGGGTAGAGAAGCATGGTGCTGCTTTTCCATATGTGAATCAAACAGTCGTTTGGCTCATTTTTTTCTGTTATTCTAGTCTAGCCTCATCTATTCTATTCCATATAAATATAGGAAAAAATTGTTTCCTCTGGCCTGTCCTGTTATTTATGCTTTTACCCAGCTAGCTTCTGAATTCTTAGCAAGAAAACAGTTCTTTCCTTCTTGTAACGGCATTGGCTTAGGCATTTCCAAGACAAAACTTGCTTTTCTGGGCTTGGGGCTGTTAATGGGCTCTAATAGTTTTTAATTACTTAACTATCCGTTGTGACATAATTAAAATGTCTTTCAACATTTCACATTTCACCCCCAAGAAACAAGTATCTTCTAGGCTGTAAAATATGACCTGCAGCTTATTTTTATGAAATGATGAGGGAAAAGGCTCTTCCAGGCTCAGTCACATCCAGGTCACCTGTCAGTATAAAGTGCTGTGTCCCTAAATAACCTTGTTCATTCCTTCCCTGCTTTTCATTCCTGTTTCACGTGTGTGTTGAAAGAACCTCTGTCAGGATTAAAATATATCTTTACTTACACTGTTTTACTAAAAAAAACAAAAACCTGAGAGCCTAGCAAAAATAACTGTAAAAAGCCATTACATCTTACTACAAAATTAAGGTTTTTTTGTCCCATACTGCATTCTTTTCATCTTGGGAAAATGTGTACAATGAAAATAGATTAACTCCAATTTAATCAACAAATCTGAGGTGTTCTAAGAAATGGGCTTACAACAGGTTGGGACAGAGCTATAAAACCAGAGCAGTGCAACACCATACAATTCAAGGTTCAGAATAAGCTAATGTAATTAAAATGAAATCAGATTATACTGCTTATGATTATTTCTCATAAATTTTCTAGCAGAAAATAATGCTTTCTGGCAGCTTTAAACTTTTCCTAAATTCAGCCAGAAATTTGGTTTGTTGTGTTGATTTCTGTATCTCTATTTAGAGACGCATTTAAAATGATAGTTAAAGGGAGTCCCTGTTTTCCGAACTGGAGGTTCAGGAGATGTGTTTACCTGGGATGAACCTGTTTTTTAGGAGATTTCGTTACATTCTAGTGACTCCTATATGTGGACAGAGCTTTACAATTTATCAGGAAAAAAAAAAAATATGGAGAAAACAGCGATACCTTTTTGTCACCTCTAGGAGCGTTTGGCAAAACTTTCAACCCTCTGGGAAAAAGCTGTTCCCTCAATTTTTCTTGGTACTTCTTAGAAGTTGAAGGGAACATCCAAAAGATTCAGTTGGTACCGAGAGCACTTCAGATATTGATACATTTGCTGTGCCAACAGTCCTAGGTCTGTCTTTTCTTTAGTAAGCATCCAAGTATGATTCACCTGCAAGCGGAAGATGCTGGATAAAATTATTTTACAATTGCTCTTGCAAGAGGAGATCACATTTCCCATAATGCTGGAGACGAGGAAAGTCAAGGAGAATAGGGAATAACATTAATGCACGGTGTGAAAGGAAGATCTTCAGCAGCTGAGGGGAGAAAGATCTGGAAAATGATGAGTGGTATCAACTGCGGATTAGTCAGATGCGTGGGAAATGAAATGTTATAAAAATGCAAAGCTCCCTGAAGAATTATGTCATGAAATAAATGATTCATTTTACAGGTGGTTTGTGTTTTTTTTGTTGTTTCTGCTACTAATTTTAAGGCAGAAAGCTAGTACTATCTTCTCAGGGCAGTAAGGAACTTGACCAGGTGAGAAATGACCCCATTTCAGGTTTGGAAGTGGTCTACCAAGTGTAGATTAACCTTGATTCAAGGGATGGCATCATGAATCACTTTTTTCCCTTTTCCTTTTTTTTTTTACTTTGGAACATTGGAATTTTCTGGAGGTCATCTACGGCACATGTCTTCACTCCCTCAGCATAAAATGAACATAAACCCATCACTGCATTGGTGTTTGGGACGGAAAGCATTAATTAGATGTTTCTGCTCTCTTGGAAATTCTATGGGAAAATTAGGAGCTTGGTGTTAAGTGAAAACTTTGCGTGGTCTCATGTGAATGTGGCTTTGAACGGATATCTCAAGAAAACTTAATTAGATGAGTAAAATTTATAGATGTATATGACATACATAGCATAATAATTACCCATGTGCTGAATAAGGCAGAGATCTGACTTGGGAGAGGGAAAAAATAGTACCTGTATGTGCATACCTGAGAAACTTTAACTCCAGTATTTCCTACCTGTTGAGGGCTTAAATTTCTGATCTTGTGGTGCTTCCAATGCGTGTTGTTGCCTTGAGTTATTAAAGGTATAGGAATGTGTTTCTTTCCTCAAGAATGACAGGGCTGACATTAAGACACTGTTTATAATCTCCATTTGGCAGATTTTGCTAATCTGAACCGGAGATAATAACCAGGGTTCATTATATATAACATTACCATGTATTCTGTTTGTTATTGCATATTTATGTAAAACTCAGGTGAGGGTGCCCATACATGGTCTGGAGGTCCTACCTGGTGAACTCAACAATCTGTCCAACCTGCTCAGGACCTGTGTTTCTATTGCTCCTCCAGCATGTACAAATGACTGGAGACTAAAGGGACTCAAAGAACCAAACATTTCCCTTCTTGAAATATAAAGGAAGAACTAGGAATTAAGAGGAGAATCCTGCGACAGATGATATGGCTGTGAAAGACAGAAATACTAAATCCACTAAGAGATGTTGTACACGGAGTAGGAATCATTATCCTGACTTACCAGCCAGGACAAGGTCATAAAATGTGAACCATATACCAGAATAAAGCCTTGGCCACATCTCTCCTACCTGCTGTTAGTCTGTTAGTCTCTTCATCGTTGAATTTTATGCTTGCTTTATGTTCATTAAAAACAAGAAAAAAGTGGCGGAGGTGGGGAGAGACTACATAAAGTGCAAAATAAGAGTGAGTAGGACTTTGCAATGCTAGAAAGAGCAAAACAAAAGAATCTCTCCGCAAAGGAACTGATGAAAATGCCATCTGAAGTGACAACTGCACAGCCTTTGAAACTCTTGTTTGGAATATTTGAGACTGCTGCTTGAAGCTAAATGACCCATTAGCGTCCTCTGCTGACCAAACAAAGGCTCTGGCATTTTAAGGGTGTACAAGAACATCTAGGTGCTTTAAGATTGTCTGGAATTTTAAGCAGAGTCTTAAAAAACACAAAACGGATTCGTGTTCATCCATTTGCGTAGAAATGCCAGGAATTTTAGTTTATCGTGGTAAAAATTCCCGGAAATGTTGATCCCTTCACAGTGAACGACGAAGTTAATCAAGGTTAAAAGAAAAGACGGTGCTATAGCAGGCCTCTTGTGCTCAGCTTTCAGAATGTATTTTAGTTACCCCTCTAGAAGTGAAGGCTGCAAGTGCAGAGCCACTATGAAAAAACCATCACTTCCTGCATGAAAAAATGTGTTAAAGAAACACATGGCCCTGGTGCACCTGTATTCTCGTCCAAGAGTTACAGTAAACTGTTCAAAAAATGTGAGACAATGCATGCCCCCAAGTGGGGTTTTGGGGAAGGGAATAATAGTGTCCTGCTGCACATTCCATAGCATACCTGACCTTCTTGACCCATGCACATGGAATGATATATTTAAAGCATATATTTTTTTTCTTTCCAAACCCAAAGACAAGCAAACAACAACAAAACACCAACAAAAACCCCACCATTTTTATGTAATTGAAAAATAAATGGAGCACCAATATAAATTAGTGATTATCTGCTATGGAGGTAGGACAACACAATGTTTTAAATTATTAGAAAACAATAATCTGGAAGTCCTCATTTCAATTAAAAAAAAAGCCGGTTTGGCTGGTGACTGATTCTGGAGGAGAGGACAGGTCGTGCATCACAGTTCCATGGTAGAAGGGCTTCTCCAGCTCTGCCCAGCAAAATGGATGGGACCTGGGAGAGAGGGAATGATACACAGGCTTTGGAAGAGTCCCCTGTCACTTCCAATGTAAGAGGCAAAAATATCTGTAGAAGAAAATAACTTGGGAACTATGGCTCTATGAGAAATGCAATGAGGTGCAGAGAGGTTTGAGCCAGATAGCAAAGGATCTAGGGCAGACTGGAAGGGCTGATTACAGCAGTTAGGGGAAGAAAGGAAGGAAAAGTGGATAATGGCGGTAATATTAACATAATCTCTCCTGTGAAAGTGCTGCTTCATTTATAAAGAAGGTAAAGAACTCTGGACTGATGCAATTGGTTTATCAGGTCAAGATGGTGTTATCAAGTCTGGTGGCTGGAGGACTGGTTGATCTGGTCTCAAGGAAAATGTATGATTTAACTCAAGTTGCTTTTTCTGTCTGTCTTGAATAAGAGGATTACTGATACTGTGGGATCACGGAAACACCCTTCTTCTAATCCATCCAAAAGGGAGGAAGAGGAATTGAACTATCTGCAAAAGATTTTAAATGGGAACAAACTACATTATATCCATGGAGGTCAATGGGACGACTGATGGGTTTAAGTAGAAACAGACGTCAAAATTAAAACCCTACAGAATCTCTTTTACCGTATCTTAATTTGAATGAAATCAGGGTAGTTAATGCCGGAGGTACATTTGCCTACCCTGTGAACAGCCTTCCTTGTTGCTTGACTAGTTTCGTTGCACAGCAGGGTGGATAGAGATTTATTTATCTTGAAAGAGACAATTTAGCAGATTTGGCACCCCCGACCAGAACCACACCCAAGTCCAACCCTCCAAGCAGAGTCTGGAAACCTAGCGTGACACAAACAATGATTTAAGAAGGAAGAAAATAGTGTAGAGAAGGTGATTGTATTTAAGGGGAATTTTCACTGAAAAGGAAGAAGCTGGATTGTCCAAAAAGATGAATCAGTCTGAAAAAAAGAGACAAATTTTCCCTGTTGTATTGACTTGTTTCAAATAATCCTACCAATGGAAAAGTAGCAAAATTTCTTCATGGATTTACCCTCAATCTTCCTGTTAAACACCCATGCACTTATTTCTTTGTCTTTCTCCTCTTCTAGCTACGAGCCAGGAAGATGAAGTGCTGCCTTCTCTCTGTCGCATTGGCTGTTCTGGTGTTCATTGTCATAATCATTGTGGTCTCTGTCAAGCGCTGATCTGGCTGCGATTTCCACAGGTAAAAGCCTTTAACTAAGTGTTTTATTATAATCTGTAAAATGGTTGGGAGACAGTTTAGGAAGCTGACAATGGTAAGAAACAATTATCTTAGCTTGCACATTCAAGGGTGGCCTATGAAAATAACTTCTTTTAAAGGGTATTTGAGTTTGGAAATGTCATCCTTAGTGGATCCTTAAATGTAAGCCAAAGTTGTATTCGAACAAAACATCTTATTACCATTTTCTCTGCTGTTTGTGTTGTGTTTGATTTTTTATGGATCTCATAGCAATGCTAATTAATGAATCCCAAATCCATATGAATTAGAGATGCAGAAGTGATGTTAAAAACCCCAGCGCGAAGCGGGGTTGGGGACAATCCAATATCCCACCGATGTACTGAGATGCTCCAAAGTGGACCTACCTGTTGAGATGTTCCAAAGGGAGGCCAGAGCCCTCCTGAGGAGCAGAAAGACAAACAACTGGAGATTGTAGTATGCACAAAAATAAAAATGGGTTTCTGATGATCTCTGCTCTGGGTCCACCCCTAAAAGAAGTATTGGTCTGTAATAGTGAGACTGGGCTGTAACCTTAGCAAGATAAGTGAGACATCAAAGCAACTTCATCCTACTAGTGAAGTTTAATCTATAAATGGGCTTGTTTTTTTTTTTTGTAAAGAATGTGCTTTAAATGTAAAGCATAAGACACAAAAGGAGTTTTTATTTTCTTTTTTTTTCCTCCCATTCCCATAGGAGAATGACTCATAAGTTATTTTTTACAATCTCTGTCTGATACAAAGCATCTCTGGGTGTCTGCTTCTTTAGAGCATCACTAAGCCATTATTGAAGGAGAGATTATTAGATTTACAGAATTTCTCCCGCCCCAAGGGCTCTGGCTTTCCAGGTTTGCATGCTTAATGCTATGGCAGGGTTTCCAACTGGTAAAGCCAGAACCCAAGACTGTCACAGAATCACAGACTGGTTGGGGTTGGAAGGGACCTCTGGAGATCCTCCAGTCCAACCCACCTGCTCAAGCAGGTTCACCAGAGCAGATCACACAGGAAGGTGTCCAGGTGGGTTTGAATGTCTCCAGAGAAGGAGACTCCACAACCTCTCTGGGCAGCCTGGTCCAGGCTCTGGCACCTCAAAGGGAAGAAGGTTCTCCTCATATTCAGATGGAACCTCCTGTGCTTCAGTCTGTGTCCATTGCCCCTCATCCTGTCATTGGGCACCACTGAAAGGAGTCTGGTCCATCCTCTTGACACCCACCCTGGAGATATTGATAAACATTGATGAGATCCCCTCTCAGCTTCTCTTCTCCAGGCTGAACAGCCCCAGCTCTCTCAGTCTCTCCTCATAAGAACGATGCTCCAGGCCCCTCATCATCTTCATAGCTGCTGCTGGACTCCCTCCAGTAATTCCTTGTCCCTCTTAAATGGTGTTTTTCCTGCAGACAGAAAGTAGGAGCACTGAAGCAGAAAGCAGTGAAGGGTGGGGACAACTTTTGGTTTAGAGACCTCATATGTCCCACAGAGACTTGCACAAAGCATGTGTGATATCACTCCTGTACTTAATAGATACTACATTATACTGAGGTTCACTGGGACCTTTAGCGACAATTTAGGTGGAGATGTTTTAGCCTGAGCTATCCTCTGGATCTACCCTAGAGGAAGCAGAAAAAATTGATAGATTTTGTTTATTATTTTGTTTTACAAGAATTCAATGTCACTTGACAATGTTATCCTTTCACATGAGGCTGAAGTCATTGCCCTCTAATGTGCCTTTTTTCTCCACCATGCTCTCAACTGAAACTACCAGGGGTTGGTTCAAAACTATCACAGGAAGATCATTATTCACACAAAGTTATTTAATCTTTGGAACTCCTTCTGGTGTGACATTTTGGTGCCAAAATTTGGGTCAAGTGCCATCTCACTGGGATAAGGATAATCATGAACTCTACATTACTGTTAGGAGAAATAGCAGTAGATGTTTTTCTGCACTTGCCTGCTTACTTAGGTGTTTGGCAAGTACTGAAGTGAGGACAATATCAGTGAGATGGACCTTTAGACTGGTCAAATATTGATGTTCTTATGGCATAGATGTATAAATTCTACATATATTTTTATCTTTATTTTACGTTAGAGACACAGCTTATGGGTGCAAATAGTGATCTGTCCTGCTGATTTAAATCTAGAGCAACTATAATTTTATCTGCATTACTCTGGTTTTACTCTGCGTAAGTCTGGTTTAAAAATGTGATTCAGCAAGGTAATCTATAATGTAATAAAATTTCTTTTATATATAGTTAAATAATTCCTGTCTACTAGAAATTACAAATCTTATCAACAGTTGACTACATCTAGACACATTTTAATCTAAAACCCTTAAGTAGAGAAAGTCAGAGAACAACAATATTCTTACAATAAAACTCCACTGGAAAACTAGAGTTAATCTTCTGTTAAGAGATTCATGTCTAGAGGGAACCTAGAGATACTAATGAAAGCCCTAGGAAAAATATAATGCTCTACTTTTCGTCATCAGTTGGGAAACTAATTATTAAGTTTCTAAAACATGAGTTACTCTCCAGAAGTACAAATGTAGGCAAAACCTACGTTAAGTTATATTAGAACAAGTATGCTTTCTGATCACTATAAACTGTTCTTAATCTATATTGACTCCAAATAGCGTGCAGTAGATTTCACATTTACATTTTAAGGATTTCCAAAACAGAACGTTTTCAGAATTTCCGTGTCCATAGTGAACATTTTTTCTGTTCTGAATTGCAAGACAAATGGATTTTCAAATATCAGTGGATTTAAAGTTTCAACTACCTCAACAAATTGTTTCATTTAAAACTATCTTACATACTTCAGGGAGATAGAGAACAGCTGGGTTTTAACATATAACAGCTCTACATGAATGTTCAGAAAACATAAAGGGAAGAAAGCAAGCTAGGGAACTACTTACAAGATACTTTGATTGCTATAGGACACATAACTGAACAAAATCCTAAATTTAGTAATGACTGGCCGGAACATCCATTTAACATGTCATCCAAGGGTTTGCTTTGTGCTGGATCAATAAAGAACCAAAAGAAACATCACCATGCCCCCCCATTCAAGTGGTTTAGGTCCCATTTGCATTATTTTCAAGGTCAGCTTCTTTAGCTTTCACAAGCGCAGCCACAATGAGAAACCTGAACGTCACTATTTGGTGAGTTAAAGGAATGATGCCATTAGTATCTATGATCACTAATGATTGTTATGATAATTAACATACAAAGTCTTCCTTTTTTTTTTTTTTTTTTTTTTTTTTTTTTTTTTTTTTTTTTTTTCTTTTTTTTTTATTATTCTTGATTATCTGTTTTTCTTTTANTTTTTGTTTGTTTGTTTTGTTCCTGTTTCTACTTTTACAATAATGATACTGGATCAACAGTTCTTCTCAAAAGGGGTGAAAAAAAAAGCACTTTTTCTCCCCACCACAAATCAGCCATGACTTTGACAGACAAGCCCACTCCTTCCATAGGAAAGATCACTTCATGAATCTTGAAAAAGTTAAGTACTTGAAAAGTAAAAAGCCCTTTTTCCCCTGAGTTTCTCAAGCAGTGGTGGCTGCTGGCTCGGTGCATTTGGAGAGACCAGCTGTTCAGAACAGCTCTGAGCCCTGAGTTCTGCCTGTTGAGGTCCTTGCCATAAGTATGTCACGGCTCCCTTGGGGCAGAGAGAGAGAAGAGCATCTACGGAGGATGTGGAGAAACTCCTGGGGACTCGTGACTGTACATTTGTTTGCTGACACCTCAGGAAAATAGCCCAGGAACTTTTGGGTCACGTTGCTCATATTGCAGCAACGTTGCAGCTGCTCTTTTTGCTCTTACGGTACAACATCAGTAAACATCTTAAAAGGACAGTATCGCAGTAGCAGTCTGGAAAAAGTCTCTCCTTTAACAATGTATTTGTCTAGTGTCAGCCTAGATAGACATTCTGTGTCCTCCTTTTGGCTCATTTGGCTGAATGCACAATTACACAAAGTGGCAATCAAAGACTGTTGGAATCCTAAGTCTTAAGTGTTCTTTATAGGCAAAAAAAAAGGCGATAACCTTTGAGAAAGATGCTATGTGTATTTGACAGTTGCAAAATATGCTTTTTGATGACAACTTAATCATCTCAATCTATTTAGCCAAAGAAATAGAGAGAAAGAAAGATGACATGACTACTCTCTGCCCTTTTCTTGGAAGAAGTCATTGCAGCAGGAGGTGCCTTCCCCGTTCACAAGATATGCTTCAGTCAGACAAAGGTTACATGGAATTTGTTATATAGGTCCTTAAACCCTGTGGACTTACTGTTCTTTCCAGCTTCAGAACCTGTGAATAAAGAGGTGAAAGCCCAGAGGAATAAAACAGTGTTTTCTATCTTGGTAGTTCATGCAATGGTTGACAGCGATGCTCAGCTATGGAAGAGCAAAACAAGAAGAAAACGTGCAAGTGATCATTCATCGTTCTCCCAGCCTTCAGTAACTTAAAGCTCAACAGCTTTCTGATCCAGGAAGTAGTTATTTAATCTCTAACAGACATTGATGCATTCCTTTCTTGTTAATTTGACCAGTTGCATTTTGAACCTTCATAAACTTCTGAAATGTGGAATATCCTGAGCAAGGAGTTCCACTCTTAATTACAGTCAACCTGTGCATCTTTAATGTACAGTTAAAGATCCATCTTGGGCAGCAGCTCTAGATTAGGGCTATAGTCTATATGGAAAAGCAATAAACAGGCTCCAGGTATCTGTTTCCTGAATATGCAACTGTCTTGCTTTGGATTTAATTTAATTAATTATTAGAGAAAACTAGAAAATATTATTTTAATTTGGATTGGGTTTTTTTTTTCCCTCCTTTGCAGTCACAGTTTTCCTTACCTAATTCATTTATGGACTTATTATTTGGTTAAATTTCTTCTGTAACTTGACCAATAAGGATGAGGTTCAGAGAGATGATTTTATACAATCTGTCTTTGGTGTTTGTTTTGTTTGGGGTTTGGTTTTTTTTTTCCCTTACTTTCAGGCACTACAATATCACTGTGCACCATACCTCTGGTTCCTTGCACGGCAGCAGGAATCATAAAACTTGCATTTTTAGCCACTGCGTGTATTTAGAGGAGCAGAGGAAAGCTCCGTCATGCAATGTGGCCTAGGGAAGTAAAGAGCATCTTCATCTCGGAGTTTTAAATCTCGAAGTTTGAATCCAGGACAGCAGAATGGTTTTCTGTAAAATTGGATTTTGCTAGGTCAGCCTTAGCCCTTTCTGATGTCATTAATGCTGCACCTTTCCCTCGTAGCAGGATAAAGTACCATGTGGAACCAAAAGGAAGTTCTTCCAAGGCAGAGCACATCAATAACCCACCAACAAATGCAATCAGAGCCCTATCTGTTGGGGTCATGAGGGCTGTAGGTGGCAGAAAGGGAAAGATTGACATGTGACATTGTGGTACTTGGCATTTGCAGTTCTGTCATTCCTTCCCAGCAGGAGACAAGTCTGGGCACCCTCTTCTGACACGTACAATAGAAATTCTGACGTTTGCCCAATGCATCTCGTGCCTGGCAAAGTCAAGTTGTAAGAGCACAGCGGTTCCTACTCAGTGATGAACAGAGCAATGATTCAACCTAATGAACGTTGTAAATAAGGACAAAACATAGGTTTGTGTCATGGCATTCCTTTTGCCTTTTAAATTGATATCATAGGGCTGGCTTTGCTTAAAGTCTCTGTTTTTACCACACATCTATATATGGCTCAATAACTATGTGAGTGGCTCAGTTTTCAAGCTTGTTTCAATCTCTCAAGCCCTGAAAGGGTCATAATATTTTTAACAGCTGTCATTCAAATTCTAAAATAATTCACCCCTCTGCCCTGGCTGTGGCACTGCTGCCATGTTTGCTCTGCAGCACAATCAGGAGTCAATAACTCTGCAATATCTTTTTTTTTTTCCCTGTTTCCTATTATTTCGAAAAGGTTCCTACATTTATAGTCAGGTGCCAATTCCTGTCAATTCAGTTCTTGTCTTTTAGTCTATAATTAATTTCTCCGATCCTGGCATCCTTACTGTATTTTCGCTCTGGCAGAAAGACTGAGGTACATCCTGATTCTGCAGTAACTTTTGTGCTTCAAATTCAAACAAGTCAAAAATGAGGTCTGAATTTTTCAATGATTAATATATAATGGGTCTGGTTCTAAGATTTCACTCAATTTCTTAAATTGAGGTAGCATTTATTTTCTTGAAGACTTTGCTGATTCCAGTGGCTATGTCTGCACTTCTCTTAGCTAAATTATTTCCCTGACAGCCAGTTAAAATCTGAGATACAGACAGGTAGAAGAGAGAAATGATTACCAGTAGAAAATGAAATTTTGAGAGACAAGAGTCTGCTTTATGCAAAAAATCCTTCAAAGTAACAGTGCAAGAAAGGAAGATGTGCCAGTAAAAAGGTAGATTTATTTCTAAGAAGTTCTCTGAGTTTTCACAATTATATGCACCTCTTTCAAACCTTCAAACAGATGGATGTTTTGATGGGATATCACATAATCCAGGTGACTCTGGTTGAACGCATTTCAGGTTGACCTTGATTGTTGCCCATCTGCATGCTCTTTGGTCACATAATGCCAGGTCATTAATTGTACCGTGGAAGACAGCTAAGGGGGGTTGGACTAGATGACCTTTGAAGGTCCCTTCCAACCCAAACTGTTCTATGATTCTCTGCATTATGTTGCCTTTGCCTTAGCTTGAGAATCCACATGTAGACAGTTCCTGCAGCTCAATTAACAAGCAGTAACATGGATTCGTTGATTTGAATCCAAAGTCAGTAGGATTCTTGAGCCATGAGCAGTCTTCTTAGTCCCATCTCAAGTTTCTACACTGTTTTTTAGCAACGAGTAGGAAAATGGAGTAGTCCCACTGAGTAGCTGTGCAGTCATGACCCCTCAGATGGCAAGTCTTTGATCTAAGCTTCCCAAAGCAATCTGCAAACATTAATTATTTATGCTTTGTAATGTCTTTAAACTTTAGCTATGACGACACACCTCTAAAAACCTGACAGAAGAGGCTCGTCTTCAGCACATTAATTTGAACTGCTAGAAACTACACAAAAATGTCCATACTGATTCAAACCAATGGTCTATATGGCCTCATATACTGTGGCATTCACAGGTACTTAAGGAAAGACCATGTGGAAAGAAGAATAAATATCAACTAGAATTGTGCTCAGCACCAATCATTCCTCTAACAGTCTAAATAAGGCTTTGCCTGCCTAAAATTTAAGTTCCAACTTGAAAAAGGTGGTTCTAAGTGTATGTCTAAAATCTTTGAATGAGTCAGGGGTACGTGTCCTCTTCCCTATGGATGCTCTCATTTCCTCAGGAGCAGTGATGTCGGGTGGAAGAAGCGGTTGGTGCTTAATGGTTCAGGAGGATTTTGAGAGGCTTAAGTAGCCCCCAGGAGAAGGGAGGATTAAGCTTCTTATAAGAACAACACAGATTTATATGCTGTCATGTCACTTCACCACTGTTAGCTGACATTTTCAGTTGGCGATGGCTGAATTATCTGTCTTGTCAAGCCCCCAAAATCAGTGAGACCTTGGTGTTGTGAGAGGGACAAGAGCAGAGAGGAGCAACCTAAGGGAGTCCATCGTTCATTCTGGTGCTCCTTGGCTCTGGGGTGGGTGGACTTCCAATGAAGTCAGTTTGGGAAGGTGTGTGGTTCTTTTCGATAAGGTAAAACCAGCCTGTTATTTGGAGAGAAATTCCTTTTGACCTGGGGATGATGGGAAGATGGGCAAGGTTGCTGTTGTTGAGTTCAAAGTTTGATGTGTAGGGAACCAGAAGGCCCTGAGTGGCCAGTTCTGTGCTAGTATATATTGATCCAACCAAAGCCACAAATTCTATATGTTTCATCACCATTTCAGTCTCCTGATTCTGTGATATTTTTAAGTTTTTGTATGTGAAAGAGAAAGTTTAAAAAGAGGTCTCTGATGCTGGCAGATAATAGAGATTTTAATTTCCCCTGGTTAAAATCTTAAAGTGCTATTACTGTTGGCTTTGTCTTTTCTCCCTAACTTAGAAATCCCATCTAAATGAACTTGTTTTTCTATTGAAACATCACAGCCACTGGAATTATGGCAATGTTGTATCTTCAAAATCAGATGCAAAGACAGAATCTATATGTTGTGTTTCCTCTTCTGTGGACATGCACACAATAGTATTGCTTAGAAGCTCTGAGAACATCAGGTTTTAGTACACTTAGACACTCTACCTATCTGTGTTCTTGAGATATAAATGTGAAAAACATTGTCTGCTAAGACAGGGAGTCTCACAGGTTTTCTTGGGAATAGGGCAGCACATAGTTAATCAATGCCATTCACTAATTGGCAGGATATGATTCTCAGTGGTATACAAGCTGCTTGAAAGTCTTACATGACTATTATCTTTGGTGGTGGTATCAAATCAAAGTAATTTTTGATCAGTGTTCTCTGGAGGAAAACCTGAAAACCAGCACAGGAGGTTTTCTTAGGTAACAGTGTGTTAAAGAAGAAATATTTTGGCAGTTTAGCTAGAGAAACTAGTGTCCCAGCAGGAAAGACTCTTAGAAGAGCAGAACATTTGTGATTATCTCTTCAAGAAGAAAAATGTGTATCAAGACAACCATGTATTTGGTGTCAGTGTGTTAGTGGTGCCTCTCTGAGAGGTCATGTGCAGTGATGTAGATGGGAAGACTGTCCGGTCTCTTCAGTGCCAATAACTTAAGTTCTTGTCTTGGACAATTGTAACCTAAACAACTTGACGTTCAACAGGTTGGTTAGCATTTCAATATCATAAGAAAATCGTTACAAGTAATAAAATATACTCACCAAAGTGCTGTGCTTTATCCCAGCAACCTCCTCTAAAGTCCTGGTGGTGGTCAACCTAGTTGGAAGCTGGTCTCATCCCATGATGTGCTGTAGCTTGTTACATATTCTTTGCAACCAGGTTACTCCAAGCAACTGTGATGGTCTGGGAGGTATTCTTTAAACCTGGGAGTGAAATCAAGACAAAGGTTAGAGGGCTTATTCAAGGCTGTTTCTGTGGCGTCTTCTTCTTAGGCCTCCATTAACATGAAAATAAAAAGCAAAATAATATAAAAAATCCCACATAACTTCACACCTGACAGAGTTATAATTTAGTAGTTATCGTGTCTTGGTTAGCTATCTCCCTCCTTGGGTAGATCTTAGAAATATCCACGTTTTTATAATATATAATCTGTTCAATATAAAAATAATAAAGTTCTGATTGCCGTTATCTCTCTGATGTGAGATCCATAGAATGGTTTCTGTTGGAAGGGACCTTTGAAGATCATCTAGTTCCAACCCCCCTGCCATGGGCAGGAACACCTTCCACTAGACCATGTCGCTCAAAGCCCCGTCCAGTGTGGCCTTGGACACTTCTAGGGATGAGGCATCCACGACTTCTCTGGGCAGCCTGTTCCACCCTCATAGTGAAGAACTTCTTCCTTATATCTAATCTAAATCTACTCTCAGTTTAAATCCATTATTGTCCTATCACTACATGCCCTTGTAAAATGTACCTTCTCCAGCTTTCTTGTAGGTCCCCTTTAGGTACATGAAGGCTGATACAAGATCTCCTCAGAGCCTTTTCTTCTCTAGGCTGAACAAATCCAACTGTCTCAGCCTGTTTTCTCAAACCATCTTTAAAAAGACAATTACAATTCCACCATACTCAGTGAATTTTCTGAAATATCCCTTGTAGTTTCATTAGGCTTTAATAGGAGTTGGAATCTGCTTCACAACAACCTTTCATTTACAGAATATGTTTCAAGTCTCAAAATAAGCCTTTTAGATGTATCTGGAAAAGGAGCTTTTTGACTTTAGTAGTCATTAAAGAAATAACAGTCTTTTTTTTCTAAGAAAATGCCAGAGTGGTAGGTTTTTTACTTCTGCATTTGGTAAGGAAGATGCTTAAGATTTGACAGATTATTAATTCCCCAATTAGTAGCCATATTTTAGCACTGAAATGGGCTTTTTACATTACAGCGCTGAATGACTTTGCTTATAGTGCATAAACCATTTCATTTCTCTCACAAGTAGGTCATCAGGAATTATGATGTTGA
This sequence comes from Pampusana beccarii, assembly GCA_013399365.1. Lineage (NCBI taxonomy): Eukaryota > Metazoa > Chordata > Aves > Columbiformes > Columbidae > Pampusana > Pampusana beccarii. The sequence continues at coordinate 1,066,169 of VWYH01004777.1, read as the reverse complement.
GGGCTTGTACAAAGAGACACCGTATTTACAACTGTGCATCTCAAATGGATCTTATGCTAACTCAAGGCGAGCAAAGTTTCTTGTCACTGAAACAATGCACAAGGTGGGGTAGAGGTAGATCATTTCAATTTTCGCATTACTGTGGTTGATTGAATTACCTCTTGCTATAGCTGTCCATGTACAGCCTGCTGAGACTGCAGAGTAAAATGCATTAGTTTTGATGTCGTGTCATCAAAAGATGCTAAGAATAACATCCCATCCATTGCTGCCTCTCAGCTGATAAGCAGTAACTCATTAAACAGCAGTAATTTGATCCTTTTTGATTGTCTGCCTAGTCTTTAGATTAAAAAAAAAAAAAAAAAAACAAAAACGAAAAAAACCCTATCATCTGTGGAATATTTTCAAGGCATCTGCTTTTTCTTCATAAAGTTTGAGAGTTCTAGAGTCATTACAGAAGAAGAGCCACACAACAGCAGTATCTTGAGCACACTCTGCCCAGCTTTGGATTGGAGAGGTTTTTGAAATGGGGATAGAAGAAAATCTACCCAATTTTTGGCTTTGATGATAACTGTCTGCATTGCACTTTGTGTTTCGGTTGTATATCATCTTACGTTGAACCTTGTGGGTCCCTTCCAACTCAGGACATTCTATGATTCTGTAAAGTCATTTGGTTTGTTCAGCCTGGAGAAGAGGAGACTAAGAGAAGGAGGAGGGACAGGCGCCCATCTCTTCTTNGCAGGGACAGGAGTTGGACTCCATGATCCTTGTGGGTCCCTTCCAGCTCAGGACATTCTATGATTCTAAAAGCCAAACTTCTAAAATGCAAGTGCCTTGCAGAATCACAGAATGGTTGAGGTTGTCGGGGACCTCTGGAGATCATCTGGGCCAAACCCCTGCTCAAAGCAGAGTGACCTGGAGCAGATTCTCAGGGCTCGTCTTGAATACCCATGAGGATGGAGACTCCACAAAGTCTCTGAACAACCTATTCCAGTGTTTTACCACCCTCACAGTAAAAAAGAGTTTCTTATGCAAGAGTGGAATTTCCTCTATTTCAATTTCAGCAAGGATTATTTTTCTGATGTCTAGCACTGTGCCTTGTAAAAGAGTTTCCTATATGAAAAGGCATTCTTGTTGATTATTTTGAACAACATTGTTCTTAGTTTTACAACTACCATTTGTACTGTGTTTACAACATGTGATTGAGGATTCCTATTAAATGTTCTGTACAAAGCAGATCTCAATGACCAATATTTATTTACATTTTTTTACAGAACACAGCCTTGAAAAGGCTATAGAGGAGAAATTTAATGGGAGAGAGAAGCTATAAAAACTACATTTCAGCTTGTTTGAACAATTTGGGTGTTTATTGGCCTAGGAAATTTTCTCATTTGACACTCAAATATTGCTGTGGGGTGACAGACACACAAACTTCCTGGAATCTCTTAATTTGTAGCAACTCTCTTTTATTAAATTATATATTCCAAAGATCTTGTTAATGACCAGTATATGGCAAATGTATTCTCCAAGCTTATTAGCACAGGAATAATTGAGGGTGGCTGCTGTAGTTCATTAAGGCTTATTTATTTTATAGTTCATTAAGGCTAATTTTATAAGTATAAAATAAATTTTAATAGCCATTTTTGCCTGGGTTTTTTATGTTTCTCTGCCATCTACTGCTAGCAATAGTTTCTGATTTTCTCCTTTGGTCCTAGGTAATTTTTCACTGTGTTTGTTGTGAACTACTTAGTGATGGCTTTTAATCAACTGTTTTACTGGGCAGTAGCAGATGCTAATCTTCAGTCAGACACATATTCAGTTACTTGTGCTTTTCCTGGGTCAAAAGAGTCAGTTTTTATGATCTCTCGATCCAGCACACTGGAAATTCACCTTACTTTATGGATAGAAATTTCTCTTATTGTATACACATGGTCAAAAATTTCAGTAACTTGATTCAGTGAGTACCCTGAGGCCCAGAATAAGTTATATAAACACATAAAAAGTTGTACCATGGGAGTAAAAAGAAATAGAGGTATTTTTATTTTTGGTTTGGGTTTTTATTTTATTTTTATTGATAGTGTAGTCATATTAATAAAATTATTTAAAATAAGTTCTGAAGCTGTCGATGTATAGTATTTGTTTAATGTGATCAAAGCATATCACAGTAGTTTAATATATGGTAAAAATGCACCAGTCTGGAGAATCAATTTTCCAGGCTGAATTTTAGCTAATAACTCTTTCATTGCTGTTTTTAATGAGCTGTTATTAATATAATACCGAGTTTTCTACCGCCCTTTAGTATTTCACTGATCCATAAGGTACCTGCCTTATCCATGGCAGATATAGGCTCGATAGGGGCTGTATTGCTACAGATAGTTAGACTTATCGTGGGTCAGCTTTTCTAAAAGATCAGAAGGGAACATCCTCCACCTCTAATGCATTCATGGTTTTGATGTAAAGAGAAACGAAAGAGCAACTTTAGCAAAGTTCTGTCTGAGAATTGTTTGTGCATCGTATATGTATCTGGACCCCTTGCTGCATTCCATGTTTCTTGCATCTTGCTTCTGTGTATCCACAATTTCATTTGTCCTTGCTTCCCACAAAAGGGGCAGTCATGGGAAGGAAGAAGGGGAGATGATGAAGCCAGCAACAGCCACAGGTGGTGGGGAACGGTGGTACTGACAGATTAATCCACATAGTTTTCCTTGCTCTGGTTCCTGCAGTTTCCTCACATGTCCATCCCTAGGATACTCAGTTTCTGGGCAACTGAATTTGCCACTGTTTTCTGTCAATAACCTTCCTCACTTTCTTAGGATGGACAGGAAAGAATCTGTTCTACTTTCCAGTAGATAAGAAACATTTTCATAGCCAAATGAGCTCATACAACCTGCCGGAAGTGGTTGAGGAGCAGCTCCAGAGTAAGTAGCCAGAGAGAATTCCTGTAATAGCCTGTTTCCCTGAAAATAAGACAGGGTCTTATATTAATTTTTGCTCCAAAAGTTGTGTTAGGGCTTATTTTCAGGGGATGTCTTATTTTTCCACGAACAACCATCTACATTTATTCTTGAACAAGAAAATCAACATTTATTCAAATACAGTCGTGTCATCACATTCTGGAACATCATCATAACTCTCCAGACCCTGAATTCCATCATGAATTTCTTGCGACTCTATTTCCTTTTTCCATGTACAGCAATCTACATTTACCGATATTCATGAACAAAAATCAATATTTATTCAAATATAGTCATGTCATCATCTTCTGGAACATCATCATAACTCTCCAAACGCCGAATTCCATCATTAATTTCTTGTGACTCTATTTTCTTGATTAAGGGTCTATCAGTCCTGCTGCATTCTATTTCCAATTAATTTTGCTTTTTTACATGTATAGCTGCCTGGACACTATTTCAATTGACTTGTTTTATGAACTGTAACTAGGACTTATTTTTGGAGTAGGGCTTATATTTTGAGCATAGTCAAAAATCCTGAAAAATCGTGCTAGGGCTTATTTTCAGAGTAGGTCTTATTTTTTGGGAAAAAGGATAATGCAGGGCATTTTCTTTGCCTAGATACAAGTAAATGTTAGCTTGTTATGATAAGTTTAATTTACCTGCTGAGTTTCAACAAGCCACATGGCTGAACTTGTGTTCAGTGTTTCCTTGCTGTTGAGTTATCTCCTTGGATTAACTTGCTTAGACCTTTAGAGTGAATTATGCTGATTCGAGGAATTCAAGCTCTGTGTCCAAGCAAAAGGCTGGTGTTTTTTCACTGCAAAGAATCTGAGTAATGAACCCAAATTTAGTGTTAGGTTACTATAAAACATGGCAACGTATGATGTTGCTTCAGTTTGACCATTCTGAAAACTAGACATTTAAGTCAAGAGGGTTGGGGCAACTCTCCTTCTCATCAGTGGTGAAATTTAACCACAGGCACGAGTTAACTCTTCCCTTTCTGTCTTTAACACTCACATGAATTTTGGAGAACTGGTGTTCTTGGGATGTTTCTGTATAGAGAGATCAGTGAGGGTAATGCTGGCTTTAACATTCCTGGAGAGAGAGATTTTTGTGTGTTGTTGGTAAATACATACAGAAATAATGACCCTCCCATATTCACAGAGAGGGAGAAAAAGCACATTTAGGAAAGGCTCAAGCAGAACCTTGAGCACGTGTTTAATGCTGAGCAGTTGTGACCTCCCTGTCCTGTAGAAGCTGGTGAAGCTGCTCCTGAGTTTCAGTTCCATGTTTCACTGCAGGGACTTTGAATCAGAAATACAGAGAGACTCTGTGAGTGAACTGGGAATAAAACTCATGCACTTCCACGTAGGGATTTCATTTTTGTCAGGCTGTCCTGTTTATGAGAGTTCTTCCTCCCCACATCCTACTGACAATTACTTCACAACCCACTCTCCCAAAAAAGAGTCCCAACAGGAGTATTAGGCTTGATGCTGCAGCTCAGATAACCAAATCCCTGGCTAAATTTTTTTTTAAGAGTTTAGGCCTGCCAGAAATATTTTGTCAGCCTGTCTCGACTTCCCAGTGAAAGGCAGGGTTTTGCTCTCTGTCAGATTTTTTTTTTCGTTTAAATCTCCTTTGATGAGCTTCCTATTGGGTTTTTAGCTACTTATAAAGCAAAGTTAATTTTTTTAATTGCAGTTTCCAGAAAAAAAAAAAATAAAAGTCACTTCAGAGATCTTTTTGCTTTCATTTTTTCCTGCTGTTGCTTTTACTCTTGACATTCAGCCTACTCAACAAGTCCTAATATGACACTCCATAAAATCTTTATCCTGTCAAAGCCCTGCTGTGAGCATTGCCCAGTGCTCCAGAATTTGCATTTAGCATCCATTCATGCGACTATATCAGTGGGGTTTTCTTATCATTGAGTAGCCCTCCAGCTTTATATGAAAGGGCACAAAGTTAATGAAAACAGCATTAAAACTCTATTAACATTTAGTGAGATTACTAAGCCTTATTCTCAACTTAATATTAGTTTCAGCATATTTGTCTTTAAACTCACAGTACCCAGAACCTGAGATAGCGGAAACAGTCCTATTGTTGAACCCATTTTTCGGGTGAAGATGTTACTTCAGAAGGAATTGAAGGCTTTGTTTTTGAAGGAGATTGTTTGAGGATTTAGGAATTGTTTCTCATTTTTCCTTTTTTTTATTTTGAAGGAAGAGCCACTCATTGGAGTTTATGTTTCTTTCTATATTTTTTCCCTGGAATTCCTGGAAAAATGAATCCCAGAGGCAGAAAGATCTCCTGGAAATGTCACATGATACCCTACTTCGTTCAGAATGTTAATTAAGATTTTCCTTCAGACATAAACTTTGCTGTTGCTTTTTTGGGCGGGGGTGAGGAAAGAGCTGAATACACAGTGTGATAATGATACAGAAATGCAAATTCACAGAATCCCAGAATGGCTGGCGTTGAAGGGGCCCCTGGAGATCATCCAGTCCAACCCACCTGCTAAAGCAGGTTCACCAGAGCAGATCACACAGGAAGGTGTCCAGGTGGGTTTGAATGTCTCCAGAGAAGGAGACTCCACAACCTCTCTGGGCAGCCTGGTCCAGGCTCTGGCACCTCAAAGGAAAGAAGTTTCTCCTCATGTTTAGATGGAACCTCCTGTGCTTCAGTCTATGCCCGTTGCCCCTCATCCTGTCATTGGGCACCACTGAAAGGAGTCTGGTCCATCCTCTTGACACCCACCCTGGAGATATTGATAAACATTGATGAGATCCCCTCTCAGCTTCTCCTCTCCAGGCTGAACAGCCCCAGCTCTCTCAGTCTCTCCTCATAAGAAAGATGCTCCAGGCCCCTCATCATCTTCATAGCTGCCGCTGGACTCCCTCCAGTAATTCCTTGTCCTTCTTTAACTGGGGAGCCCAGAGCTGAATGCAGAACTCCAGATGTGGCCTCACCAGGGCAGAGCAGAGTGGGAGGAACAACCTCCCTTGACCTGCTGCTCACACTCCTCCTAATGCACCCCAGGTACCATTGGCCTCTTTCTCCCCAGTGCTGCTTTCCAGCAGGTCAGCCCCAACCTGTACTGGTTGCCTACCGTGCAAGTGAAAAGCAGACTGAAGTATGCTTGAATCGAAGTACCCATGTGCTTTCCACCCACAGCCCTTGCTCGAGCAAGATCTTCAGGTGTCTCAGGTGTACTGTTTGTTTTAAAATTACCAAGAGCTTAACTCCATCCTGAAGGCCAAATTACAAGTCCATGTTGCTTAAGCATACCCTACAGTCTCGTAGTGCAGAGTAGCATCTCATATTGCTTGATTGTTTGTCTTGTCTGGGTCCTGCGTGGTTCCCTTGTGGTCCTTAGATAGTGTTATATATTTTTTGCTGTCTTAGACAGTGTTATATATATTTTTGCTGTCTTTTTTGGCTCTGGAGGTACCCACATTATTACACTCTGCTAAGAAAGACTGGAGCTTGAGCTAGGATGTCTCACACAACTTACGACAAAAGATGTAGAGCTTTTTTAGCTTTGGTCACTAAGCCTTTTGGCATAGCTCTGGTAGACTGCGCCTAAACCTCCTGTGTTTAAGTCATCCTCAGAGAAACAGCATGTAGACGTGGATTTGTTTCTCAAAGGCATGTTGATGGTGGTGGTATTCGGCAAAGGGATGGAAGGAAAGTGGCAGGTTCTGCCCGAGAATGTCAGTTCTGTCCCAGGGGAACCTTTAGGTGACACAAATTTGATATATTTGACTACTCTGATATTACAGAGGACAGTCATCATTTCTGGATATGTCAGTGCGAGACACAGACACTGACAGAAGTGAGAATACTTCTCAAAGAATTACGGCCTCAGCTGAGGTACTTCAGTCTTGCTATAGAAGGAAAAGGTCGAGAAACAATTAAGCTGTTACGTTTCAGAATGCACAAAACCTATTTTTTTATTTTTATTCTTTGTACTGAAGGACTGATTTGCTGGCTGATAAGGAACTGCATGAAAAAGTGACGATCCCAGCTTAGTTCTTGATTTTTGACACGACTTTTCCCATGGGAATGCCTTCTGTCCATTTTTGTGTTAGTTCCCCTGCCCCAGATTTGGGAAATGGTGTTTGGACTAATTATCTGTTTCAATTATATGTTGTTTGGATCAATTCTTCTGCTAAAAATGGATGGAAATCTTCTCTGAGCCAAAGGTGTGTTTGGAGGGTAAATTCTCTAAGTGCTTCCACCCCCACAGATACTATGGTAACGTTAAGAGAGGTTATATAAGGACTTTGGCTGATAAAAGGGCCTTAGGAGGAGAACTGGATGGAATAATCTTCTGTCATGTGTTGAGTCAGCTAATAAAAAAGGTAGTTACTTAAAATGTCCACGGGCATCAAAGCGTAACGGAAGTCTTAGACAAAGGAAAATAATTTAAATTACTATGGACGTAATGAGAAATACGCTATCAGGTTTTACAAAGGCTTAGACCAAGGGCTTGATTCTCAAGCTGTAGACAGTAGAATTGCATGTAGCCAAGTGTAAAAAAAATAAAATTAAAAATGGATTTATAAAGGATATTATGGAGGGTGATATTAAGTGAACCCAGCTTGTCAGTTCTGAAGCTCAACGTGACCCCAGGTACCATTCTCACTAGAATGAACAGAGATTGAAGCATTTAATGCTAAACACTGTTACATGCCTCACATTCCTTTCATAATGAACTGTAAAACAGTGTGCTGAGCTGAAGATGTTACAACACAGATGTTAATGAAAGCCCTGCATGTCTTTCACCCAGCAGGTCCTAACTTACCACTCCGAGCACCCCTCTGAGGTGCAGAGCTATCAATACCCCTGTTTTAAAGGCAGCAAAACTGAGATATAAAGAGGTTAAGTAACTTTCTGGAGGCTATTAGAGCAGCACAATTGTGGCAGTTGCTCCCAAGCTCTCACCTTCCAAACTTAAATGGATTTTATTTGCACCTCACTCTCTTCAAAGTATGTGTTTAGATAAATGAAGAAAAAATATTTGTGGCATATATCTGATTATTTCAGTAGAAGTGCTTTGGGGATTAATTTGATCTGCTAATTTCTACACAGATACAAGGAACTCTGCTGTGCGTATTTAAAGCACGCTGATCCTATCTATTGGGGCTGCTGTCTAATTGATTGTATTGGGTTACAGTAGGTCAACTGTCTTCATGTTGATAATTTAATTTGGTTTTAGTAATGTTCCATTATTTTCACTCCATTACATTTTTCACTGCCTGTGGAAGTTCAGGTGAAAATGTATCCCCCCCAACAACAACCTCAGCTTATAATTTCACTGTTGTGTCTGGGTCAAGTGTTGATTGTGACTCAGCCCTGAATGAAGAAGGTGCTGATGTTTATCAACAGATTCTCTTTCTTGTACCTCATTTCATGGAAAAAAAAAAATCCCTGTGTAAGCGAGCTGTAAGGATTCTCAAAGAAAAGGCAGACTGAAAGAGGCAGACTGAAGCCAAATGAAGAAAGGCAGATTCATCTTCTTTGACTCATCCATCTAAAAGTTAGATTTTCAGTCTGAGTTCTCTGAACTCCCCATCCAGGCAGTCAAAAATTGTAGGTATCACCAGGGATTGAGCAGGCCTACCTCTCTTTTACTATTGCCTTAGAGGATGCTTGCTCTGTTCTACTGGCTGGACTGGCTGGACAACTGTCCTTCAGAAGAGGGGAGAGAAAAGAGAGGAGAGAGAAGGGAGGAGCGAGGAGAGGGAGGGAGAAGGAGAAGGAGAAAGAAGGAGAAGGAGAAGGAGAAGGAGAAGGAGAAGGAGAAGGAGAAGGAGAAGGAGAAGGAGAAGGAGAAGGAGAAGGAGAAGGAGAAGGAGAAGGAGAGAAGAAGGTAAAGGCAAAGAGAAGAAGGTGAAGTCAGAAACCCATCCAGTTCACTGCAGTGATCTTTGTTAAGGTATTTAGGGATGTTGAAGAAAATGGATGAGAAAAAAAGCACATGAAGCATTTAGAGAAGTACCTTAGAGCATTGCAAGGTCTGAAAAAAAGATCCACCTGGACTATGGGGCTTAACTCAGAGCTCACTGCTAAAACTGAGGGCAAAATAGAGAGCAGGACAAACTGGCAATGGGTCTAGGCTGGAGAACAAGTAGATATTGAATAACAAAAAGGACTGCCTAGTTTATTGATATTCGCAAACTGTTATAGTCAGGATACCAGGTAAACAAAAAATAATAATTACTTTAATATAACCCTTAAATATGTGTAGCATGCCAGTGTGAAGTTCAAATTTGGAATCTGTTTTGTTCCAACCATTCCAGTGTTTTGTGTTCACTTCTTTTTTGGCTTTGTGAAAACATCAGTGAATAGGAACAACACTCTTGTGCCTACTAAGCTGGCTTTAAGATATCTTAACTAAATGCTTAAATATTTTACAGAATCTAACTCCATATTCAGAGAGTCTGTACTTGAAACTAGGACGGCTGCCTTTTTCACTGTAGTGTGATTCACAGCTACAATCTGCTCAATGTAATGAACAAGAGTCTAGCCTGACAAGAAACAAATGGTACTTCTGCAGAAAAGTGTTTTTATTTTCTCTATTAAATTAGAAGGACAAAAATAAGGCAAATATTAGAATAAGGTGTCTAAACACTTATTTATGCTTCAGACCTCTTACTTTGAACTTTGCCTTGAAAATGCAGCTCAAATGGCATCATTTATAATTTGTTTTGAGCTACTGGAAGCAGAGTATTGTGTGTTCTGATAATTCTTTATTTTCTAATCATTTAAATTTCAAAATAATTCCAAAATTCATGTGAGATACTGGTTATGCTATTTGTTTTATGCCTTGCATGATTCCAGAAATAGCTTTCTATTCTCCTTTCTTGATGATACTGGAATCTACAGAGAAACAATTCTAGTTCTGTCCTCTTTTTCTTGTAATAATAATAATAATCAACAGGGGTACCATTCTGTCTATCTCTGTAGCACAGTTTGTCACCTGGAGATCTCCAAATGCTTTTGAAAGTACATGATATTGACTCTACTCTAGTGCCTGAAAAAGCAGCAGCACTTGGTTAAGCGATTTTCCTGGTATCACAGTGGAACCCCACACTAGAGCTGTACACAAGACCACATCTCCTCCTGTTTTATTCCCAGGTGGTCTTTATGTTTTTTACTTCTGATGGGCTTGCTGTGCTGTGCTCATCACTTCGGTTTTTCAGCATATGCAATGTTATAGGAGATTCCTTGCTGGAAGGCCAGTGAGTATTTCAGGGGCTATAAATGGTATATGGCAAAGGGTTCTATCTGCTGTAAGTCATTAAAGTGCTTACAATAATGAGGCCAGTACTAATGAAGGATACACAACTTTGCCATGAATGTGCCACCATTCCCCTATTTCTCTTGCAGCACTGTAGGGCCCAAGTACAGAGGAGATGCTGCTGAGTTACTCCTGATAAGTATCTTAACCTGCTGCACACTGAGTATTGAAACTTAAGGGAATAACCATCAAACAACAAGAACAAGAAAAAAAAAAACACCCAAACAAATGAACAAAAAAAAAAAAGAAAAAAGAACCCAAAACACTAAACCAAGCCAAAATCCCCAACACTTTGGTTTTAAAGGGATATTCTGAAATCTGCATTGTGTTCATTGACATAGCCTAACTTTCATAATATTAGCCTGAATAGTCTATTCCTAAGAAAGCCTGAAGACCCCACGTGGAAGTCCAGCCACCCACTTTGGCAGCTTTCAAATGTCATAAGATTAAGTTCTTGGCTCCAGCTTCCCTATTGTAGCTTTCTATTTAGCTGATGTACCTTTTAAATCATTTTGGTTGCACAAAGCCTCTGCAGGAAGAAACTGTGTGTTAATATCACTGGAAAACAGGCCTGAAGAATTAACTATAGCACCAATGAAGAGGTTTGGGTTTGGTTTTTTTTTTTCTTCTAATTCTCGGTGACCAGCCTTACAAATCCCTTATTATTCATTCATAGAAGTGTCACATTTAAAATGCAAATTCCTTCCCATCCTCTTCCCCCATCTCAATGCGTTTCCTTTGAAGTGTCCCTGGAGCTCTGGAGGGGCCGTCGTGGGTTCACTGTGATCAGCCAGCTTGCAAAACCAGTGCCCTGCACCAGCTCAGGTGAATTCAGCTGAGTCCTGCTTAGAAGTCCCAGCTTGCAAAAGGCATCTGGACTTTATGGCAGTGGAAGGAAAAGGTGAAATAAAGGATAACAGGTATACTGTTCTCAATGCAAAGATACACATTTATTTTTTTGTTTAGCATTAATGCTACTGTTAGGACTGATATTTTTATTAAGCCAGAATTGCCTCTCCTGAGACACGTCACAGGCCTATTTCAGCAGAATCTGGAATGTGGCTGTGCTGGGAAGTCAATAATATAATATAATATAATAGAAACAGATCTCTGTTTTGTCTTGCACATGTTCTCTTGTTTTTGCCTCACAGATTGAGAAGAGCATAACTCTTCTATGGCATCCATTCTAGCAAACAATGTCAAGGCTCAACTGACATGGAGTTTCTATGTCCTCATGGGGAATGATCCATTGCTCTTGGTCCTTGCAACAATTCAGCCATAGCTGTGAGTTCTTCTAGGCAGTACTAGCTGGCTCACGACAAAATTGTGCGGTGAATAGTTATAGAATCATAGGATCGGTTTGGTTGGAAAAGACCTTTAAGATCATCGAGTCCAACCATTAACGTAACACTGCCAACTCTACCACTAAACCACATCCCTAAGTGTCACGTCTATGTGTCTTTTAAACATCTCCAGGGATGGTGACTCCACCACTGCCCTGGGCAGCCTGTTCCAATGTCTGACAGCCCTTTCCATGATGAAATTTTTTCCTAATATCCAATCTGAACCTTCCCTGATGCAACCTGAGGCCATTTCCTCTCATCCTGTCACTTGTTCCTTGGGAAAAGAGCCCAACCCCCTCCATGCTCCAACCTCCTTTCAGGTAGTTGTAGAGAGCGATAAGTTTTCCCCTAAGCCTCCTTTTCTTCATTAATTTTCTCTACAAATTGTGAAAGCCTGCTGTGTTCCACTGCAGTACCTGTATTCCTAGGTGGCTTGGGGAACATATTGGAGGAAAAGTTTGTGTTTTCAGGTAAAATCCAGCTTGGTGAATGCATTGCCCATGATTTGAACTTCTAGGAGCAACATAAATACTGATAATAATGAGCAAAATGGCATGGTAAATTATATTATCAATAATGGCTAAATAGTTTAATAATCTTCATCAAATGACTGAGTACCTTATCCAGCAGCTAGACTTGCTGTCTCCTGTGTGCTAATGCAGCCAGTAGTTAAAACCGGGAGCAATGCAATTTTGAGTATAGACTGCACTACTCAAGTTAAAAACACATTTTTATCAGTTTAATGTGGTTGTGGGGAGAGCTCATTCACACTAATGAACCTCTGAAACTCGTGGCCACAAAATGATAGTTTAAAACTTATCAAAGTTTGTATAATAAGAATAATGGGGTCTCTGTATGAATAATGTCATATACAATGTTATTTTCTACTTTAGTGCAAGAAGATGTGATATTCTTAGTAAAAGTCATTTTCCTAAACTAGTAAATCAAAACTTTACATACTCAGCTGGAGATTCACAAGTCGTGAATACATGTTGATGTTATGGGTTGGTAACGATCCATGTCCATAATCAACTATCCTGTTGACTGTCGCACAATTGTCTTCCACACATCAGATGCATTCCACACAGCTTGACGTCTTCACGTGGTTGTACACTTTGTCTCTTTTACTGCCCTTTTCCAGTCTGGAACTCAAGTATTACATCTTTCCTACTTTTTAATCAAGCTTTGGATGCCCTTAAGGGAAATGCTGGCCTTTTCAGGAAAACCCAATCCTTCCACTATCTGCTCTCTGGACAGCAGCTTGACAGAAAAGGGCCTGGGGGTCCTGCTGGGCACCAAGTTGAACATGATCCAGCAATGGGCCCTTGTTTCAAAGGCATGGAAGGATATCCTCAGCTGCCTTAGCCAAATTATTGCCAGCAGATCAAGGGAGGTGATCCTTCACTTCTACTCAACGCTGGTGAGGCCACATCTGGAGTACCGTGTCCAGGTCTGGGCTCCTCAGTAGAAAAGAGACATGGACATAATGGAGAGAGTCCAGCAAAGGGCCACAGGGTCTGGATCATCTTTCTTATGAGGAAAGGCTGAGAGAACTGGGACTGTTTAGCCTGGAGAAGATTGAGAGGTATCTTATTAATAAATATAAATTCCTGAAGGAAGGGTGCAAAGCAGACGGAGCCAAGACGTTTTCAATGGTGTCCAGGGGCAGGAACAGAGACAATGGGCACAAACTGAGACACAAGAGGCTACCTCTGAAAATCCAGAAACACTTTTTTACATTGAGGGTGAGTGTACACTGGCACAGAGTGCCCAGGGAAGTGGAGTCTTCCTCCTTGGAGATATTCAAAAGCCAAAAAAGGAGATGGCCCTGGGTAACCAGCTGTAGGTGGCCCTGCTTGAGCAGGAGTGATGGACCAGTGACCTCTTAGAATGGTTTAGGTTGTAAGGGACCTTTAAGGGTCATCTAGTCCAATGCCCTTGCCATGGCCAGGGACATCTTTCACTAGATCAAGTTGCTCCCAGCCTTGTCCAACCTGACCGTCAGAGTTCTCTTTCAACCTCAACCATTCCATGTTTCTGTGATTTCAAATACCAATAATTAGAGAGAGAAAGCTGGGCACGTGTTTGCCTAGAAAAGCCAAACATTGTCGAACAGCAGTGTGATCAAGTTTGCAACTTCTCGCAGATTTCATTAGCAAAAATGTAGTGAGTGACATGAACTTCCTTTACCAAATTCCCTTAGGTGTGTTTGGCTTTTGTGCTTTGTATTTGGCTCCCTGGGTATCTGGGAGACCTACTGCTGCTTTTCAATGTGATTTGTGATTTTATTAAACGGATTTTGGAGTTAATTGTGTAGGGATGGTTCTGCCTGCCAACAGGAAACCTGGACAGCATTTCCAATGCCCTTCAGCCTGCATAATCTGAATAAATTTATGAATGCACAACAATGATTCTACCTCATTCCTCTTGCCCAGCAACATGCATTGGCTCGAAGAACTCAGATTTGCTGTAATCGCCTTTTCCTCTCCAGTAGCTCCTTAGAATTCAGCCATCTCCTTCAAATAACTCTACAACTTCCACAAATTCTAATTATCTCAGATTTTGTTTCTTTTTATGAACTTTTGGATTTGGGATATTTTGTGTAGCTTGAAAGAGGAATCAGTAGTTTGGAACCAAGGGAGTCACACCAGCACAAATACTGGGAGGATACACTCTCCTCAATTACACATCTGTTGAAGTCAGAAATGCTTTTAAATTCAGTCATTAATTTTTAGTACTACAGGAAATGCATCTCCTAAGCAGGGTTATTTAAGAAAAAGGAATTTAGATGTTGAAAATAAAACTCTAGAGAGATAAAAATTCAGTTTGGTAAGGGACCAGGACGAAGTCTTTTGTATATTTCTGAAATGTCCCATTTTTTTTTTTTTTTAACTAAGAAACAGTAATAACTATGAAGACTTAAATACCTTTATAATCCTACTATATACTGTGGTGTTGTTCTTAAAAATGCATTTCCATATAAGATACTTGTGCTGTACTAGATGTTCCATTACTTACAAGCTATCTTTATACAACCCTGTTTTGAAAAGGCTTCAGAGGTGAAAAAAGAACATCTATTCCATTATGCTCTAAAATATAAAGTTGTTCTTCTATCTATTTAGTCCAGCCTTATAGGAACAAAGCAAAGAGGGTTGCACTGCTTCTGTTAAGAGATAATTCCTTGGTCCTACATTGCTATTGCTAAGCATTTAGCATTTGTCCATACGTATTATCTGGTCTTTTCTTTTAATCCTTGCTATTCTGTCAAACAGAGCAGTTAGCACAGGACTGCCTTCTCCTGTGGAAGAAGCTATGGGTTTGATCTTGAAACATTAAAGATGAATTTTGATTGCATTTACACAAGGATTTTTATTTTTTTTTTTATGTTTGGCCAGGAAAACTCAGTAGTACTTTTTTATTAAGAGTTTTATAAATATCTCTAGTATTATTGTGACAAGTGACACCAGTTTCTGACTTGCTTCATATTTAGTGAGGTCTTACTGCTGTTTCTTGGAATGTAAGAGAATGTATTTGCACTTTGTTAACATCCTCCTTCTTACTTTTGGGATCTCAAAGAATTATTTGTTTACATGGTAGTATCACAGATGAGTGAGTGCATCCATTATAGGTGGTCATCTGTGTGTTCTAAAATAGTTGCAACTGTGCAACATATACATTCCGTAGTGCCTTTTATCTCCCCTACGTTTATGAAATACTTATTAACCTCTCCCTCTTCACATAAAGTCAGAGGATGCTACTGGAGCAGAGACACAACAGGTTTTTGCTGTCTCTAATATCACTTTACTATTTAAGTGTTAAAGGAGACTATTTAGAATAGAGGAAATAAAAATATTCCTCTTAATTAAAATTTGATCAGAACATCAAGATTCATGGTTATTTAACACTTTTACTTGCCATTCCTACTCACTAGAGTTGCTTCTTCAGTACTATGATGAGTTTAATATCACTTTGCAGTGAAATCCGATGACAGAAAATCTCCATTGGAAAGAGAAAGGAAAAATCACTCCTACAAAGCGAGCTGACATTTCTACCTGTCAGCTGAAAGTTTTGTTATTCAATACAGACCAGATCATGCCTGGTATGTGACAATCCACCTATTCTTTCTGAATCACATCTCATTACTAATAGTACATCCTGTCACAGGTACTCAGGCAAAAAATACAGTACATTATATGGGAGGCAGAGCAGAATCCATCTTATTTTCTTTACAGTGATACTGCGGAAAAATGAAGCTTATTTTTGCCAGTAAAATGCAAAGACACTCAGAGAAATGATGCTATTATCCAGTGACTCGACCGATGGGAGGGTAGCTGTGAGGCACTGATGTGGTGTGCTCACAAGGGGTTTATCAACTGATCCATTTCCAGTCGAGATACACGAAGAAAAATGACATTACACAGGTGATGACAGGATTTCCCTGTGGAATACAGCATGTGCTAATGGTTAAGACAAACAAACTCAAGCTGGGAAGGTGGAGTAGAGGTAGAAATAGATGACTAAGAGGGTTAAGATAGTGTAGGCCTTGTATTACAAAAGCAGACTAATGGGATTCTTCTCCCATGCAGCTGGAGCTCTAGAGGAACCCAAGTTAGCCCAGCTTGACCATGAACAGTGGTAGATTTAATTCCTGGCGTGGGACACTTGTTCTGACTTAGAGATAATGTAAATCAATCTTACAGTGGTTTTCCCGAATGACCGTGTCCTCTCTTTCAGCATTTCCATGTTCCTGTGTGCAAAAAAATCTGATAAAACCCACAAAGCACTTGTGTTTCATTTTCCTAAAGGGAATCTGTGAGTGAATAAAACTACTATCTGTAAATCCATCAAGAAGGTGGGAGGTTCCAGCTGATAAGGATTTGCAGATTCAGTTCCCATAACTGTGAATAAATTAATGCATTAGCCCAAATGCAAGTTCTGCTTTGTATATAATTTTTCCTGCTTTCCCTTTCATGTGCTTTTGTTACAGACCATTAGACAGTCTATGAATTGGGCTCTGTGTTCAAACAAATTCTGTAGCTGTCTTTTTGTTGGGTTTTTTTGCTGCTTTTCAGTCCTGTTTCGAAAAAGGTGAATGAGACTAGCAAAGGGTTAAACCAGCTTGTAGTGGACAGTGAGACACACGCAGATTGCAAAGGATTGAATCTCTAAATGTCAAAGGGAAAGAAAGGAAGAGTCTGCCTTGCAATCTTGACTGAGCATCCCATCATTTCTCAGTGTTAATGCTGGTGAAACAGAGATTAGAAGATCTGCTATTGAGCTGAGTAGAGACTGCAGCGGGCAGATAAGTGAATCAGGGCTCATTTGTTCAATTTCACTCATTCAGAACTTTTCTGATGAAAAAAAAAGAAAACAAAAAAAACCCCAAACACATAGGCCTGAATACAAAATTCACAAGTTGTTCATCTCCACCATCGCTTTCCAAACCATTCTCACAAGTGAAGATCTATTCACTGTCATATAGAATGCTTCAGAGGATGGTTTCTTAGGTTCTAGCATGCAGACAGGTTTACACTGTGGAGTTACTCAGTGTTAGATCTTATTTTTTGTTCCTTGCCGTTGTTGACCAGAAGCTTGGATGAGAATGGATACAGGAGTATTATCTTTGATTCAAAATATGGTCTTCTTTCTTCTGAAGCAATATTATCTGAATGTTCTAGCGAAACACAAGTATTATGGATTGAGTTGTCAAACAGTCATGAAGAGATCCCAGTGCATTTTCCCAGGGATCAAATTTGAGGGCAGATAATTATAGTCTACTTTGGCTTTTGTTTGGTTGGTTGGTTGGGTTTTTTTTGGTTTTTTTTTGCAGAACTTTTTAATATTTTCTTTTAACCTCTGTGATATGAGCCAGTCCCCTGAGTAACAGAAAATCTACAGACAATTCAAATCTGGCCTGATAAATTGAAGAGTAAGAAGTGCATATGCATAGAAAAATATAAAAAATATCCAGACCAACTCTTTATATGGGGAGAAGACTGAAGATGAAGTTGAAAGAGAACAAATATGTTGTCACACAGATTGTAAAATATTCTCCTTTATTCCTCTAAAGGTGTTCTCTATTCCACTGGGAAGAAGCCTGCATTATAGCAATGAGCATAGTGACATTCTGTACAAGTGTGTGACTTGGATGACAGTGGTGATTAATTGGTAGCATTGTGTTTTAAAACACTGAGAAAAATACTTAAGGGCATGAAATACCAGCTTCTCTCACATTTAGATTGGATTTAAAAGTTGCTTTGCAGATGCTTTTCAGTTGAGAAATTGTCTGCACAGAATCAAATAATTGAATTTGAAAGAGTAAGATATGGGGCAGTTTGATTTAATTTTTGTCTTTTTCAGTGTTATCCTAGGTCTTAGGTCCTGGTATTTTTTGTGTTTTTCACCATAGGAATATGGGCATTTCTGGGTTAGTACCTTCAGCATACTGATTTCAAGGGTGATCACAGGCTGGGAAAAAGCAGGGATTGGTGGAAAAGTGAAACGGCAATCATTAAGAAACCTGTTGTGGTTTAATCTTAACTCTCAACTAAGAACCACACAGCCACTCACTCACTCCCTGCTACTGGGAGAGAGGAGGGAATCAGGAAAGTAAAAGTGAGAAAACTCATGGGATGAGATAAAGACACTTTAATAGGCAAAGTAAAAGTTGCACATGCAAGCAAAGCAAAACAAGGAATTCATTCACTGCTTCCCATCAGCAGGCAGGTGTTCAGCCATCTCCAGGAAAGCTGAGCTCCATCACATGGAACAGTTCCTTGGGAAGATGAACATCACTCTAGAAGTTCCCCCCTTCCTTCTCCTTCCCTCAGGTTCATATGCTGAGCATGTTGTCGTGGGGTGTGGAATATGCGTTTGGTCACTTGGGGTCGGATGTCTCAGCTGTGTCTTCTCCCACCTCCTTGTGCATCCCCAGCCCACTCACTGGTGGGTGGTGTGAGGAGCAGCAAAGACCTTGACTCCGTGTAAGCTCTGCTCACCAGTAACTAAAACACCCCTATGTTATCGACACTGTTTTCAGCACAAATCCAAAACACAGCCCCGTACAAGCTACTATGAAGAAAATTAACTCTAGCACAGCTAAAATCAGCACAAAACCAACATTCTTGTGTTTCAAGGATGACTAAAAAAAAATAATTAGGCTTTAGGAAATGCGATTTGCTAATAGACTGTACTATAACGATTAAGGGGAAGTGATTCTAATTGTAAATTACCATGTGCCACGTGGAAGGCACTAACACACTTAAAATACAATAGCACATACATCTATGACTAGTAATGAAGGTGATAATCACCTTATATTCACAAAGGAAATTATGTAATAAATCCTATATAATGCAGTTTACAGGTTACCTTGGCAAGGGCACTTGAATTGGCAAGCAAAGAACAGGCAGTCCAATAGCTGCATTATATATTATAATTAGAAGCATAAAATTCTAATGAAATGTTGTCCTAAGTAATATTGATTCCAATTTGGTGAGGCAGGAGTACAATGATGTAATGGCATTCAGGTAGGTTCGTTCACTGAGGAATTAGAGAAACATCCATACTACCCTGGATGAGACTCCTTCAGCAAGATTTCCTTCCCTTTAGTAAAACTTACTGCTTTCTGACTCCAAGAAAAAGAGGGAATAGTAGGAAAAGGATCCTGCAAACACTCAATTGCAGCAGAAAAGAATGTTCAG
Organism: Pampusana beccarii; assembly: GCA_013399365.1. Taxonomy (NCBI): domain Eukaryota; kingdom Metazoa; phylum Chordata; class Aves; order Columbiformes; family Columbidae; genus Pampusana; species Pampusana beccarii. The sequence goes on along the minus strand of VWYH01004777.1, from coordinate 1,046,869 downwards.
CTTTAATTAGCATAAATTTAACATCCCATGCAAAAAAAAAGAATGGAATGGCCGAGCATACAAGCTGAACAAACGATCCCCGAAGTGTCCTTAATTTCACATCTTGTTTAATTTGGGGGGCTGGAGAGTTTATTTGTAAGGTAGTCCTGGAAGGCGAGGAAGGGATACACATGGTGTGTGAAACTGTGGAAGTGAATTAACAGTAAGTTTTCAGGATCAAGATGGATGCTGTGGTCCTCTCTGGCTAAAACAGAGCAAGACAAACTGCATTTATAGCTCTACAACAGTGACAGGAGGTTTACAGAGGTGCCAACAGGAACAGCATGACATCAAATATAGGCTTATTTTTGTTAGAACCCTAACGAAATTGGAGAATTAATAATGAGGAAAATAACAAGGAAAGACTGAGGGAGTTAAGGTCTTCTCTTCCTGGAGAAGAGAAGGCTCAGGGGGGACCTTTTCACAGTATTCCAGTACTTAAAGGGTGGCTACAAAGGGGACGGAGGCTCTCTCTTTACAAGTTGCCACATGGACAAGACAAGGGGCAATGGGTAAAAGTTGCACCAAGAGACGTTTCATCTTGATATAAGAAAGAAATTTTTTACAGTGAGAAAAATAAATCACTTGGCACAACCTCCCCGGGGATGTGGTAGAGTCCCCATCACTGGAGGTTTTCAGGCTGCCATGGGACATGGTGGTAGATGATCTCACCTAGGCCTCCTTTTCTTGAAGAGGTTGGACCAGATGATCTCTTTAGTGACCAGTGACAGAACCCCAGGGACTGGCAGGAAGATGTGCCAGGGGAGGTTCAGGTTGGACATGAGGAAAAGGTTCTTCACCCAGAGGTGCTGGACACTGGAACAGGCTCCCCAGGGAGGTGTCACGGCCCCAACCTGACAGTGTTCAAGAAGAGACTGGACAACGTCCTCAGACACACGGTGTGAACTGTGGGGTTGTCCTGTGCAGGGACAGGAGTTGGACTCCGTGATCCTTGTGTGTCCCTTCCAACTCGGGACATTCTGTGATTCTATGATTTCTTCCAATCTGGACTGTTCTATGATTCTGTGCTTCTTATGATTTGTGGAGGATGATTTCTAGTTCTTGATTTAGACCTAGACCAAAAATGTTCGTTTTGAGGCATTATAATTACTCAGCTTGAGACTTGCAAATACTTTCATATACAATTACTTTCATACCAGCTTTGTCTGAGTATTGTTGATCGTGAGGTAAAAATCCTATCATTTTCAGGTTTTTCAAATGACAACTGAACACAACTACAAACATGACAGATTTGGAAAACTGATCATGTACTTTACCATTTCCACAGCAGTCCTGTGGATCTAGTAAAAAAAATTAAAAAGCAAACAGCTGTAGTTGGAGGCAATTATCATGTGTTCCTTGTCAAATACAGTTCAGAAGTCCTATTCAAGTTTGTAGTTATCCTAATCTATGCCTTACACAGATAGACTTGGGCAAGAAGAAAAAGCCTAAACCTGGTTCCTCCAAAGTTGATGTTTGCCACTGAAAATTATTATTACCTTTATTTTTAGACAGACAAAATTTCACGCACTAGTAAACATTAAGACACAATTATGTCGGTTTATCCAGGCACACGAAACAGGCACCCAAATTTTGAGTAGCAAGAGACATTTTTTCTACCCTTTATTTACAGTATTATACCTTGAGCAGTAAATACTATCCCTGTACTCATGAAAATTCAAATTAAAATGTTTTGGAAGTGAAAGTACATGTTAGGAATGGAGCAGTGCAGATATTAATTCACAGTGACTTGCATTTTCAAGGGTGAACCCTACATAGATTACCATGCTTCCCCAATGAAATTATTGTTGTTTTATCATTTATAGCAGTGAGTCAATGGGAATATCTCACTGACCCAGTCAGTCCCCATAACTCAGTATGTTATACTCCAGAAGAAGCTCCTGCCCAGCAAACAAATAAACTCAGCTTGATGTTATAAAAACCGTCAGATGTTTTAAGGCAAGATTTGGATGAGCAAAACAATGTATTTTTTAGATAGCTGTGACTGGATGCATGTAAGCAGAATGGCCTACAGAATTGGAGATCACATCCTTGGAGCTTTACTGAAACTGCATCCTTGCCTATTTATCTGGTTTTATTTCAGCATATGTCTGCAATTCCATATGCTATTTGTTATCCGGAGTTTTGTCATATCCTCTCTGCATTGCTCTTATTCTGTCTCTCTCTGTTTTCCTTTTGTGAGTCTTTCTCAGCCTGGCTGAGATAATTCCAGTGTTACAAACTTTCAGTGACAATCCAGCAGGATAATGACTCAAAGGGATCCTCAGCAGTGCTGGAAAAGTGAAAGCACAGCAAAAAGGGACTTTTAAAAAAGCAAGGGGGTCAGATCCAGAAAATCAGGTCCCAAAATATACAGGCAAGAACAAGTGGTCATCACAGGCTACTTTGCTTCACATAGTGCCCTACAGCAAAGAAATGCGTTCACACTTATGTTAAGGTCGTCACAGCGTAAGAGAGAAGGTTGGCAACTAATTATGAGGAAAACATCAGAAACAAAAGAGATCAGAAACAAGGTGATTAATTTTCATGATGAAGGAAGTTATGAGCAGGAGCTTTAGCTGTGCTGAGCTAATACTCTTACGGGGGGGAGGTAATGAACTGGTAAAATAATTGTCGATAGAGAATTATTCAGATTATTTAGAACTAAAGAGTCTTCAAAGGATCTCAATGACTGCACAAAAGGATAAAATGTTGACAAAAATACATCCAGATGTATAGCAAAAAGCTACAGAAACCGTGCGTACTCGTTGTCAGAGTTCGAATTAGCAATTCTTGATCAGGAAAGGGTTTGTACAGTCATTACCTGAAAAACTGAGTTTGGTGCTCAGTGGCAGCCAAAAGGGCAAATGTAATGATAGTAATTATTAGAAAATGACTGGAGAACAAACCAGAAAACATCATTAAGCTAGCCTGTAAATTCACAGTATGCATTCATACAGAAAGCTGCATACCAGCCTAATCACTCTGCCTCTGGAAGTTATAGCAACATTGAATGGCGTATAAAGAAAGGCAACAATGCCAATCACAGATACGGAGCGATTCCTGTGCAAAACCTTTTGGTGATGAAGCTGCTCGCTCAGATTCAGGCCTGGGCACAGCTGCTCTCCATCCTCACCACCTGGTCTACAACATCAACGTGTGTTATGCAGAGGGAGCCAGGAAAACAAGAGAGCGGCTTGAACACTATAGCATGTTCTTGAGTGCAATAGCAGGGCTCTGGAGTAGAATTAGCTGCAGGATTAGTTGATTCCTTGATTCTTTTCATTGCTGCACATTTTTTTTTTAATTCTTCTTTAAGTGAAGCAGAAAGGGACAAAATAGAAATGTCCCTCTTAGTTCAGGATAACTGCCAGTACTCAGACCCTTGCCGGGAAAAATGCCAGCACTCCACTCATGTAATATCTTTCTCACTTTAAGCATGCTCTTTAGGAATTGGGGGAAGAGTAGAAAGCAATGAATGCCCAATGCAGAATGTGCATCTTCTTTATGCATTGGAAGAAAAAAAAAAAAAAATGGAGAATGTACATCTTCGTTATGCATTGGAAGAAAGAAAAATAAGCATAAATTCCTGGAGTTTGCTCAGTGGTCTAGGGGAACTCTTATCTATCCAGGATTATGGTTTGTGCAAGTGCTTTCTTCACATAACTTCGTAGCTTTCCAGCATTGGTTATTACTGCTGTGCTATCTGCAAAGCTAGGTTAAATTAAAAAATACCTCAGTTAGAAACAAAGGGAATGGAAATCTGGAGGAATATTGCATCCCAAAAGGCTTTGGGGTAGAATCACACAGTGGTTTTCCTTCTCAGTCTTATTTGATATATTTGCCTGGATGCTGTTTGACATGCTGGTGGTCTCAAGATAACACCTGGAGTCCCAGTTATTTTTGCAGGTGCATGATCGTGAACTTGCCTACCCATGGGATTTCTGCTGAGTTTCGGGTCTTATTTGGGTAACAGATCTATATAGATTGAGTCATCAGGAAGATGATTGTTTTAATCGAGAAAGAAGAGCCCTTCAAAGACCCAAAGCAAATATAAAATGCTGTATACCCCATTAGCTTTCAGTAAGAAGGCTGTGCTTTTGTACCTTTGAAAATCTTCCTCCAAACATGTAACGCCACCATCATCGTTGCCATCAGCTGATCAGCATTTTGATGGCTTCTCAGAAACAATTAGAGTTTGGAGCATCTATGGGGACAAGATGAGCATCTCACTTCTGTCTGATGTCATTCGTGTCTAAGCTGAGGGCTACCCATGAAGCAGTTAAAGGATTATTTCATTGCTGTTGCTTATCCTAGATTATCTCATATATAAAGCAGAGGAAAAAAAACAAAACAAACAAACAAACAAAAACAACAACGAAAAGGTATCTGGAAATTAAACTCCAAACTTTAACATTTTGGGTTTATCTCAGAGAGGGAAACATGCAATGTATAACTTGCGGAGAAATTTCCAGGGCATAATGAAGCTTTAAAGAACTTAAAAATCACATTTCTTTCCAGCCCCAAACCTTGACCTGGAACCATCGCTGCTGTGTATTTAGTGGAGCGAGCTGTGACAGATGTTGTGTTTAAGGACCTAAGGCTTAGAGGAGGGACACTTTAGAAAAGACATTAATGAGGAATTCCCAGAAATACCTTAATTTTAGGTCAGCATAACTTATTGCAGTGTTAGAGCATGGATCAGATGTCACCCAGAATGAGATCCACATAGTCAAGCCTTCTGGCCAGGTCCTGTGACCATGGAAATAAATGGCAAAAATCACCGTGATTTCACTGGGGAAGGGAAGACTAAGTTATGAAAATAGTACACTAATGTCTAAAGAAGGATGCTGTAGAAAAAAAGGTGTCAGCTTTTTAAATTATGTAGTGAAGATAGTTTGCAGGGCATCTGGAGTAGCATGGGAGGTGTCAATAGGAGTTCTGTAGCAGATACTTATTTGAATGATTCCTGATAACATTGGAGCTGACACATCAAACTACAGAATTACACTTATACATGGAAAAAAACCACCCAAAACTTTTACCTGCAGCAATTCCGGTGAGTGCAGAAATAAGTAATAAAGATTATAGCTAAAAAAATTTGTGCTGCAGTGAATTTAAAACTGGGGATCATTCAAAGGTCAGTTTGGAAGACCGATGCCAAGAAAATGCCTACTACTATCACTAGAATTGTATCACATTTTAGAACTTCAGTATATAAAGGATTATTATGTCTGTATGTGATCTGGTTTAAAACGGCTGAAATTATGGTGCATTTTTGGCACCTGTAGGAATCTCTCACCCCGACACACTGTGGTGATGAAAGCTAAAAAGAAACTATTTTTTTAATAATTTAATTCCTTATTTTTCTCATGATCACAAAAAAGTCATTTCCTGGTATAGCATCCTACTGATCCCATTGTTTATTAGTATTTTATCAATTGTTTTTCCAACATTTATGAAAATAATGGACATTTTTACTATCAAATAGGTCAAAACAAAAAGCAAAAGATAAGATCAAGCCAAAATAAAATTTAAAATAATGTTATTAGTTCACTACAAAATAAATGTAAAAATTGAAGTCAAGCTAAATTCTTCAGTTTAATTTTAATTTCTCTAATTTCTTAACTTTGAAATTTTATATGGAAATAAACTTGTTCAACTTTCCAATTACTTCTCTTTGCTTTTGAAACATAAGAGCAGAAATATTTATCTTACTGCTTCTTTTAATTTGTTTTATTATTGTTTTGGGCAAAACTCCAGTTGCTTTTTTGCTGTTGCTAACAGGTCTTTTTTTTTTTTTTAACTATATATTCAGAAGAAAAATACCTTTCAAACCCAATGACAACTTCTAGGTATCCCTTCTTGTTTATTTTTGTCCTTCAAATACTAATAGATACACATTTTCTCTTGAAACATTTTATACTTCTCCAGCCAGGTAACACAAGGTAGAGGACAAGAAAATATAAAACTATATAACCTGTAAAATTTAATATAATAAAATTTCATGTTTAATGACTAAAAAGCACTTGAAGGATCCAAGGAGATTAGTGTGAGAGCTTCAGGGAAGAAGTACAGAGAAAAAGCATCGCTATCTAGAAAAACCAAAGCCATGGCTGTGTTGATGATATACATTGAAGTCCACCAGCCAAACAACTTTGATAGATTCTACGTTGTTTTTCTTCTCACTCCTGTCTGCAGACACTAAGATGAAATTTTGACATCTTGACTCTCATCATATATCATCTAGTTATTTAAAAGTTAATTCATTTACCAGAATAGATTTTTCAGCTCTTCCCTTTTCTTTAGTGTCTCAGAAGAAGACAAAGTATGAGGGGATCTAAGCTGGGACATCAGAAGAGTAATTGTAATGTGACATAGCTATGAGGTTAGTTAAGACTGTAAGTTCCCATTATAAATAAATTTAAGCATTGCTTCTAAGAAACATCAAGGAACTTTCCCAGGCATAATCAAAAGGGAAGATAGAACAAGAAGAATGAAAACTTATTTATGTCTTTATTAATACTGCAAACCTATATTTAAGTTTGTGCCCAAAAAAGCACCATGCTATGATGTCTAAATGCAATATTAGTTTTATTGGGGAGCCGAAGATCCTACACCCAGCAGATGCCTTTCTCTGCAGTGTGATGTCCCAGTGGCTCAGCTGCACTGCACCCACAGTTGGGCAGCCCCCATGACTGCTCTTGTTCAAGCCTGCAAGAAAAGGGACACCGAAACTGTCCCCATGCACAGTGGAAGCATCTAAGGTCACCCCAATCTCCTTGCCACTGACAGTACAGTGAAGTAATGGGTTGGGAGAAATGCTACATGGAGGGAAGGGAAAACTGAATAATGGGGAGGAAGTATATTTTCCAAGGTTGAGAGAAAAACATGGCTCCAGATTCTGGTTCAATGTATCATAGAATCATAGAACCATAGAACAGTTTGGGTTGGAAGTGACCTTTAAAGGTCATTGAGTCCAACCCCGCTGCCATGAGCAGGGACATCTTCACCAGCCCAGGTTGCTCAGAGCCCTGTCCAGCCTGGCCTGGGATGTCTCCAGGGATGGTTCATCCACCACCTCTCTGGGCAACCTGGGCCAGTGTTTTACTACCCTCACTGTAAAAAATTTCTTCCTCGTGTCTAGTCTGAATCTCTCCTCCTTTAGTTTAAAACCATCACCCCTTGTCCTATGGCAACAGGCCCTGCTAAAAAGTCTGTCCGCATCTTTCTTGTAGGCCGCTTTTAATACTGCAAGGCTGCCTGGAGCCTTCTTTTCTGTAGTCTGAACACCCCAGCTCTCTCAGCCTGTCCTCCCAGCAGAGCTGTTCCAGCCTCGGGTCATTTCTGGGGCTCCTCTGCCCCTCTCCAGCAGGTCCATGTGTCCTATGCTGAGGACCCAGAGCTGGACCAGCACTGCAGGGGGGTCTCACCAGAGCGGAGCAGAGGGGCAGAATCACCTCCCTGACCTGCTGCCCATGCTCCTTGTGATGCAGCCCAGGATACAATTGGCTTCTGGGCTGCAAGAGCACATCGCCGGCTCATGTCCAGCTTTTCATCCACAAATACCCCCAAGTCCTTCTCTGCAGGGCTGCTCTCAGTTCCTTCATCCCCAGCCTGGGTTGATACTGGGGGTTGCCCCGACCCAGGTGCAGGACCTTGCACTTGGCCTTGTTGAACCTCATGAGGTTTGCATGGGCCCACTTCTTGAGCTTGTCCAGGTCCCTCTGGATGGCATCCCATCCCTCAGGCATGTCAACTGCACCACTTAGCTTGGTGTCATCTGCAAACTTGCTGAGGCTGCACTCAGTCCCACTGTCTATGTCATTGCTGAAGATATCAAACAGTACTTGTCCCAATATGGAAGCCTAAGGAAGATTTCTTGTCACTGATCTCCATCTGGAGATTGAGTCATTGACCAACACCCTCTGGATGCAACCGTCCAACCAATTCCCCAGCCACTGAACATCAATCACATCCATATCTCTCCAATTTAGTGAGAAGGACATTGTGTGGGACCATGTCAAAGGCTTTATAGAAGTCCAGATAGATGACATCCGTAGCTCTTCTCTTGTCCACTGATGTGGTATGGATGGCGTGTCTTTCAAAACGACTTATTTCACATCCTCATTCACATCCTCCCGATTTCACATCCTGAATTTGAACTGCTAATTTATATAAGACAGGGAAAATGCCTATATATATATATATATATATATGTGCACGTTTCCTCTGTGAGGAAGAAAGTATTGTCAAAGCTCAGGAAACTCATGAGATTAAGCGTCTCACCAAAGGTCATACAAAACTCTGCACTGCTTCTTGAAGTCAGGTACTAAAACCTTTTAGACACAGAAAGGATTTAGCACTTGGCATCTCTCCAGCCAAATCAGCAGCGTGAGCAGTGTCATTGGTGGTTTTACCTGTCGAGACCTCCCAGGAACGATGATGAGACCATTGACTTGCTCTGGAGAGGCTGCAAAGTGACTGCCACCAAATTGGACTTTCCAGCCTTGAGGAGATGGTATTGCTTTCATCTAAATCTCTGCAGCGAGGCTTCTGTTGAGCATCTTTAGAAGAAGTGCTGCTAAATTTCGGCTCGCTTGCCTACCTAGCAGGAGGCAGATAAAAGAATCTTCTCTTTGCGAAGACACATTTGAAGGCTATTGTTAGCCAGTGGGCCCTCCTGCCTGTGGCAGGGTCTTAGCTGCTCTGGTCCCAATCTCTGCTATAATGGATTAACTTTCATTTGTATTTTCTCACACAGTTCAACCTGGCATGGGCTGTTCTTTTTGCTAGAGCTGTAATGGCTGAGGGAGTCTGAGAGCAGGGCATGTGTGGTCCTTTCTCTATTGACTTGACACTTAGTGGCCCTGGCTTGAAGATGCTGGTAGGTCCATGTCCTGGAGAGTGAAGGAAGCAAATGGCCATGTCAGTCTACCCTGCTATTTCGTTCAAACACATTTGTATGCATATTTTTAAAAAACAAACAAAAAAAGAAAAAATAAAGGAAAATGAGATGTACCTTTGTGATATTTGCTGAAATGGTGCAATGTCTTAGATACTGGTTGAGTGTCACCTGTGAAAGTGACTTTATCAGCTGGCATTCTGAAGTTCCTCATCTCTGGCAGCACAAAGATACTTATTCAGAAGGTCACAAAATACTTTGTTGGGTTTTGGCTTTTTTTTTGTTATTTTGTTTTACTTTGCTTTGGTTTTTTTTGTTTTGTTTTTTCTCTGATGTCAGCCAAGACATGCAACTGGTACATCTCACATGAGATTGGCCCTAATCTGAGTCTTGTAATTAGAGCCTGTGTTGTGGAGACATCCCCCCAGTGCTAGCCCTGTGTGATGGTGTTATCACCAGCAGCTGTGATACTTCCGTGTGGTCTCTTATTGCCTTGTACAGTGAGGAGAAAATGTATTCTGAGACAGAGAACAAAATGGCATAGTAAATATGTATTATATATCCCTTACACTTTGTAAATTATTTTCTGGGATTTGTCCTTAGGCTCTTGCCATAGAAGGAAGCATACCGGGACAAGAAATATCCTTGGACCTTCAAGATAAGTGGCATGGCTTGTGTCTCTGCAGCTAAACTCGTTTTCTCTCCCCAAAACAAGGTGGCCTCATCCATGCTGGTTGTTTGTAATGTTCCTGAAACTTGCAGAAGTCAAGTGGCCTGAGTCAGTGCTGCGAGTGCAACCGAGCCCTCTTTTAAGGGTGGCTGAGAATCCACTGTGTCCCTTCAGTGTGGGTCAAAAGTGTCACCTGGGGAGAGTTTTTGTGGCTTAGACCAGAAAGACTCAACCCAAGAGAATGTGAGAGCCTTACTCTACTCCCAGCCTTCTGCTCTAATTTCTGTGATGCAGGTTCTTCTATTTTCTGGGGGGGGGGTGGTTTTCCTACACTTCCTTCCCCTTTCTGCTGGACTATGAAAACTGCAAAACTTGTCAGAATCCATAACCATCTTCAGTATGATCCCCATCTCTACCACAGCTTGACTGCACCTAGGGACTTGTCCTGCCTGTAGATACTCAGCAGCATACAACGAAAAAGGGTGTTTGTTAAGACCAGCCTTGTCAGTATGAGCACAGGTGCAAAAATCCCCACTAATCTCAACCAGAGACGCAATGAGCAGCTGCTTCTCGCAACACTCCTGTTGTTCCTGCTCAGCGGCACCAGGGAGGCAGAGGTCAGAGCAGTGACAGGGAAGCATCAAGCCAATGAGTCCTACGTTAAGCGATTTGATCAAATGGAATATGAATGGTGATATTAAAACTACAGGGAACCTTCTGCATAAGTCAAAAAGAAAGTTGCCGCTGATGTGAAAGGTATCAGCTTCTCCATGGAAATAGACGGATTGGTTTATTTTTAAAGCAGCCTTGACAAAACGAATATATTGTACTCGCTAACTCCCGATGGCAACCAATTCCACCAACATGAAGCGTAAGAACCCCCTAAAGGCACATCCTATCATGTTATATCTGACATACTGGGAGAAGCAATGAGCCTTGAGCAGCACTCTGCAAAACAATATGAGCTTCGTAAAGGAAGAACAGCCAGCTGTGTAGTTAGGTCTAATCCTTTCCAAAGATGCAGTCTAACCAAAAAGAGGCTCTTGGGCATTTGTCTTTAATTAGGCTGTTCCCAAAATGTGGGACATGGTGTAAAGCAGCTAAAAAAAAAAAGCTTCTGCATGAAGCATTTTGCATTCATGATTGGACTTTCAATTTGATCCGGTGGTACTTCAATATCTGACATGTAAAAGGTACCACTTTTCCACATAAATATAACTTAAATTGTATCTCTTGAGAAAAAATAATCAAAAAATAATCAAAAAATAACAATGCAGGGATGTGTTTTATGTGAAGTGGGTATAATCCGTATGTGTAAAGACAAGGAACTTTAAAAGAACCATAAGGGTAAAAAATAAGACTCTTCTGTGATTAGCAAATGCCAAAATTAATATAGTTTATGTAACATATTTCAGTTTCCTTGTGTATGTATTTTGGTATGATATAAACTTCACTGATCTGATCCATGGGACGTTATGGGATCCCATGGGATCCATGGGATGGTGAGTGATCAGGGAACAGTCATTTGTCCTTCTCATCTTCAGCAGCATGTGGTCACAGGTCTTATTTACTGCACACCGGTCAAATTCTGCTCTGCATGTAAAGTTAATTACTTCATTGTGAACTTTCATGTCTCGCTTAACCACAGTATATCTGAATTTATGTCCCCAGCATCCCTTTTATGTGGGAAAAAGTTTTGCTTGGATTTTATGAAAGAGGGCCTGAAGTGCAGAGATGTTATTTTCAAAAGTGATTGCTGGTATTTAGATGCCAAATTACTCATGCTTATGGCATGTTTTTTTTCAGAAGGCTGAGCTAGATGGCAGTCTGTATGTTCACAACAGATTTTAGCAGCAGATGTGCATGCCCAGAAGCTTTGGAGAAACCCAAAGGTTTGGATGGTTGCTTGCCTGGTGAATGGAAGGCAAGGGGATCATGTAAGAAATGTTCCCTTTGCCTACATTTCCCGTGAGCGTGGGGGATGAAGGCAGGAGCAACTGGATGGATTACGCTTAATGCAGGTGACATTTCTAAAGAATTTTGAATTCCTGAAGAATTTAGAAGTGTGCATCCTTGTGCTTCCAGTGAGCATAGGAAAACATAACCTTGCATCTTGGCCAAATGTGTTTTTCAGATGAATGAGGAAAGTCATATTCTTTATGCCACTACAGTATCAGTTCCTTATTCAAAAAATGGTTACTTTAGAGTTTCTCAGCAAAACATTTAAAGAATATTTTAATATTGGGGAAAAAAAAAAAAGTAAAGTTTCATCAGTTTACTGAGTTTGCATCTCAATAAAGTGATCTATGGTAATCAACAGGCAAAGAATGACCCTCATTGAAAGGGAGGTAAAGATACACATGGTGTTTGAAACACATCTGGCAGCTAGTAATTCTGGGTAAGCTCATTCAAATGGTTATGTGCCCTCTTATGGCATCATCAATGAGGCTATTAAGGCTAAGGTTATTTAGAATAACGGATGCACTAGCACATTGCAAACTTGTGAGAGGAAGAAAAGAAAAAGTAAAATATCAGCAAAACAGAGAGAAAAAGGAGGGAAAAAATTACAAGATTTTGACAAAACCAATTCAGTCCTGCTGTTCAGACATGACCAGTGATCGAACATCTATGATAAGCTGTGTGACAGTGGAGATAAATCCTTGGGGAGCAGAAACTCAAGCTTAATATAAAAGCAAGCAACTTCATCATTAAAGGTAGGAACACTGTACTGGCTAATTATAGAATAAATGCATGCAAAACAAATGTTACTAAAATACATGGGTCACTGTCTTCAACAGCTGTTGTAACAGAATTTTGAGCTTTATATTATGCACTTCTGTGATAAAAGCCTAATTCTGTCATCTGCTTGTTGTGCAGCTCTTCACAAGCTATTTGAACTTCTTATGGCTTAATTCACTGTATACAAAATGCCTGTAAGGACTCTTAAACTATCTCTTACATTAGCCACCTGAAACCCAGAATTCCTCTGGGATGAAAAACTGAGTATGTGATTCCCCAGCTCAAGTGAATTTTTTATTAACACCTCGTTGTACCTGGAATCATACATTGATTTTGGAAGCAGGAGTGTGCCTTCTGGACTCTATTCAAACAGAGGCTATTGTTTCTGACTTTAAGAATTTGCCTCTTCTTTCCCAACTCCTTTGACTGTGAAAATATTAGTAACTGAATTTGTGGTTTTTCCTTACACTGTGACTTGCATTCTGGCTTGAGCAGCATTTCAGAAGTAGAAGAGGTTATTTAATGTCTGACTTGCTCAGGCCTCCGTAAAATCCTATGAGAGCAACACATAAGGGTAGGTAGTAGGAAAAAAAAACAAACAAAACATAGCACACCTTTTAAATAAGAATTAACATAAATTTCACAATCCATGGCAAATGGTCTATAAGTCTATCATGTTTTCACAGTACAGTCATTCTGCCTGATGCTGCAGAGAGAGGCTCCTATCTGAATGAGGTGCTTTTCTGAAGAGATTTGCTAGTTTTGTTACAAATGTGTCTTGCTGCAGGATTTTCACCTCTCCCCTCTTCTAGAACATTATCGATCTACATGTCAACTTTTATTTTTACTCTTCAGCCTATAACCCCCTTGGCTCGAGTTAGGCTGGAAACACAGCAGAAGAGCGTCACCGAGCTGCGATGCAGATATTCAGAATAAAACACAGGTTACTCTAAATATAAGACGAAAATACTTCCTCCCCCACTGTGACCAATTATTATTATTTCATACTAGTCTCTAATTCGCAAAGTTGGGGTTTAAAACAATTAACACTGAAGGTGTGCGATGCTTTCGATTTTCTTTTGACTGTTTTTTGCATTAAGGTGGATAACATTATTATCTACACTTCTGGCCTCTGCTCTGGCCTCCTCTGCTAAGACCTGAATGGTGTTAGAGGGCAGTGGGTTTCACAGTCCAGAGACAGATTTACAGTGTGGGATTCATCAGTCATTCTGAATACAGCTTTTAGGTTTAATCAAATTTATTCTTACAATGTATTTTTATGCAATTCTGAATTAATACTGAGTTATAAATTAACTTTGGTAAAATGTGATTATTTTACATACTTTTAACTACGTTACCATGTCATTGAATTTGTGCAATAAACCTCCCAATCTTTTTCTCTTCTTTGGGCGAGTATTTTCCTCTTACCAGTCATTCTACCACTATGTGTCTTTTCATCTCCTTCTGGTTTGCACTCTAAATGATCAACCTGCCACCTCTAATTGTACATTTGCCAGATGTTGCAAATTCTTACCTCATTCCAAAATCAATTGGTAAAATTAAAGACTTTGGTTTTGGTTTTGGTTTTGGTTTTGGTTTTGGTTTTGGTTTGGTTGGTTTGTTTTTTATTCCCATGAGTCCATGCCTCAGTCTTGCTCCAGTATTTGTTGTCCTTGTTTTGGCATTTGTGTACCTACTTTGGTGTAAAGAAAAAAAAATTATCTGAATTTTAAAAGAGGACACATATCGGTTGGGCTAGATTGTTGTATGTCCCTTCCAGCTGAACTATTCTAGTCCAGTCTAGTCTAGGCTAGGCTACTCTAGGCTAGGCTAGTCTAGGCTAGGCTAGTCTAGGCTGGTCTAGGCTAGTCCATTCCATTCCATTCCATTCCATTCCATTCCATTCCATTCCATTCCATTCCATTCCATTGTCTTTCAGTACATCGCATCTTGATAAGTAAAATTACTCTCTCAGTTTTGGACTGTCCTCACAAGTAAATATTGGTTTGAGATTTTTTTCTGATATGGAGTTGTGAAGCAGTTCTGGAATGGCTGATTTTCTTTCTTAATTGTAAACAAATGAAAAGCATTTCTCCTGCTTATACTTGCCTGTGTGGTTTAGCTTCAACAACAGCACAGTTACTGCCTTTCCTCTTAACCTTTTGTCGTGCTCCAATGCCTCAAGTGGTTAGGACCACATCTTGATTTGGTAATGTTCTGGAGTAATCTCTGGACGTTTGTCATTTCTAGACAGCTTTTCAAATGTGTAAAAGTAAAGTATTCAGAACCAATTCTGCAGCCTTCACATCTCTGAGAAGTTTGGATAGGTCTGTACTTGGTCCTTTAGGTGCCAAAGTATGTTTGAAAACTTTACCTTAGCAGAATGTGTACTGAAAATGATGGGTTGACTGGTACGTAACTTCATAGCTGATTGCTCATAGCATAGCAAGACAACTTCAACAGCCTTAGCACTCAAAAAAAAAAAAATCAGAAAGCAATTAGATGAGGGAAATTTCATAGCTTTGCCATTAACACAACCACCACTATTTTTAGTACATTTTTATTTTGCAGAGTGAGTCACACAAATGCAGTGAGAAAAAACAAAGAGGATGTCAAGTTCCATTACTGTAGTAAGATGATAGTCGACAAGGGCATCTGGTTGATAGAACAGTACAGAAAATTGCACTTTGTCTGACAATTAAGGGAACAAAACGGAAATAAAAGTCACTGTCCTTTTTCTATTTAACTTCAAAAAATATGTATGATTTCTGCCTGGGGAAGTTCTGTAGGTGGCTGCCTGCCTTCTGGTCCTGCTTAAACAGTATTTTATGTTCAAAGTGGAGGAGTAAACCAGGTGATGAAATATTAATTTGACTAAATTCCTGTAATTTTCTGGGTTTTACTGGGAAAAAAAAAAAAAAAAGTCCCATTACTAATTAGTTTCAGTTTGCAAGTTGATGTGACCACTCGTGATAGGATATTGGGTTTTAATGAACTTTGCAAGTAGTTGGTGTTTGGCACCAGGACTGAGTAATGCTGCAGACACAATGAGCCCAAGTCCCTTTTTTCAGACCTGAAATCAAAAACTGAACTTCTATTCTTCTTTTAAAAGATCTAAACCAAACTACAGATCCCTGTCCTGTATTCCATTAAGGCTGATCACTGTACCTTCAGCTACCAGAATAGGAATAAAAAAGATACTAGTTTTGTAACATGACATTTTCACAAGTTCACTGATTCTGTAGTTAAAATGGAATTTGAACAAGTTATCCCAAACAATTTCATTTCAAGCTGTAATTAATGTTTCCTTTTTTCTTTTTTTTTTTTTTTATTTGTCATTTTTGAAAAAGGTGGCTTCCTTCTATGAACTGAACACAAAGCAAATACAAATGCAACCCATTATAAGTGGGATTTAATATTAAAATCCAATGAGTTTTCATTTATTCTCACAAATGAAGTGGAATTCAAAGTAAGTCTTGTCCATTTTGTGCTAAAATAGAGGTCACACAGGCCACACAGTCTGCTGTGACAAAGCTACACAAAGTAATAACAGCAGCAGAACTGTGTGAATTGGGACCCAAGTTATATAGATTATAGATTTCCCATACTTTCTCAGGTTTCTAATTACATTATTAAAATGTTCAGTGTTATCACTTAATCATTCTTAATGGCTTGATATGTAACAAGACACTGCTAAAAGAGAAAATAAAATAGACACTCTGTTCTCGCCTCTTTCCAAATGTTTTATGGAGAGTCAAGCATCCCGAAATTTGCACTTATTTTAAAAGCGTGAACACCCTCAAGGAAACCCTGGGAGTCACACCACATCCATATCCAGCAAGATTTTGGAGGTTTCCCAGTAGGATAAGAGAGGTTTTGGGGCACTTACATTCTTGGAATAAGACATTGAGGAATGTGAGGTTGAGGATCCATTTCAAAAGGTTTAAGAGGTAATTACTCCAGCTCTTCAACATCAGTTTTCGTCTGGAAATTTCTGCCCCTATATGGAGTTGACATTACTGTCCTCAGCTCTATTTTCTCGTCTATAGCTTAAATTATTAGCTGGAAATGACCATAATGGCTTGCACTGTTCCCCTGTTGCTTGATGGCAAGCTGAGTATAAGTCAACTGTGTGCCCTGGCAGGAAAAAGGGACAATTGTGTCCTGGGGTGCATCAGGCTAAAGTCACTTAGTTTGTTCAGCCTGGAGAAGAGGGGACTGAGGGCAGAGCTCATGGTGGTTACAGCTTCCTCACAAGGGGAGGAGGAGGGACAGGGCCAAACTCTTCTCTTTAGTGACCAATGACAGAACCCAAGGGAATGTCAGGAAGATGTGCCAGGGGAGGTTCAGGTTGGACATGAGGAAAAGGTTCTTCACCCAGAGGGTGCTGGACACTGGAACAGGCTCCCCAGGGAGGTGTCACGGCCCCAACCTGACAGTGTTCAAGAAGAGACTGGACAACGTCCTCAGACACACGGTGTGAACTGTGGGGGTGTCCTGTGCAGGGACAGGAGTTGGACTCCATGATCCTTGTGGCTCCCTTCCAACTCAGGACATTCTATGATTCTGTGATTCTCTGAAGCACAGAGTGACCAGCCTGTAGGGGGAAGCGGTTGTCCCACTCTACTCTGCACTGGTGCGGGCCCACCTCAAGTACTGTCTGCAGTTTGGGGTGCCTTAATGTAAGGACATCAAACTATTAGAGTTTGTCCAGAGAGGAGCAACCAAGATGGTGAAAGGCCTTGAGGACAAGACTTGGGGGCAGTGGCTGAGGTGACCTTGTTTGTTCAACTTGGAGAAGAGAAGGCTGAGGGGTGACATCATCACTGGGAGGTGACCTCGTGACAATATACAACTTCTTCACAGAGGGCGGTGGGAGGGGAGGTGCTGATCTCCTCTCTCTGGTGACCACGAGGAAATGGAATGGAATGACGCTGTTTCAGGGGAAGTTCAGATTGAACGCTGGGAAAAGGTTCTTCAGAGAGGGTGGTCAGTCACTGAAACAGACACCAACCCCGTCAGAGTTCAAGGAACCTGGACGGCGCTCTTAGTCATATAGTTTAGTTTTAGGTAGTCTTACAAGCAGCAGGGAGTTGGATTCAATGGTCCTTATGGATGCAACTTGAGATATTCTGTGATTCTAAATCAGTTCTGGGGGCAGTAACTCTCGGCAGAACACCAGTAGAGCTTTTCTATTACTCTAAGTTTTTCTTGTTGTAAAACACTTAAGTGAGACTTGGACTCTCCATTTTCAAGTTTGTTACTCCAGGTTCCCTGTGGTCCTTCTGGGTCTAGATGGTGCATTTGGTAGCCCAGACCATCCCTAAAACAAAAGCAGCAGATAGGAAGTTATATTCCTCAGAGATAAGACAATATCCAGACTTCCCTCCAACCAATAAGACCAGCGATTTTTTCATTTATGTTCAGACATGGCTCATATATATGATAGAACAGAGTTCATAATTTGTGTCCAGGGGCTAAAAGATACCTGGGGTTTCAAGGCTTCGTGGCACAGCATAAACAGTGCAGGAAAGTGAGTGAAAGGAGCAAAAAACACACCTGTCAACTCCAAATGAACTGTCAACTCCACAAAGCCACTTCTAGCATGTTACACCAGAGTCCATAACAGATGTTTCTCTCTCAAGTTGTCTCTTCTGAGGTCACTTACTCAAACGTGATACGATGGCAATACAGTAGAAGGCTTTCAAATGCAAATATGAAGAGGGAAATGGCATATGCAAGACAGAAATGGATGTGTTGGTGAAGGAATATTCAGCTTTTCTTTTGTATAACTTTTCATGAATATGTCAAAGTGTGAGGTTGTGGTGATGTTGGTGAGGGAGAAAAGAGAAAAGAGAACAGAGAAAAGAGAAAAAAGAGAAAAGAGAAGAGAGAAGAGAGAAAAGAGAAAAGAGAAAAGAGAAAAGAGAAAAGAGAAAAGAGATAAGAGATAAGAGAAAAGAGAAGAGAATCCAGTGAAAGTATGGCATTACTAGGAATTTCTATCCTCCTGATTGTGAAGTTTGAGAAATGATAAAGTGATAAGCCACCAAGTTACACAAACATGTTATGCATTTCCAGAGCTGATTAGCATATATTGGAGGGAAGCAAATTACACCAACTTCTAAAGAGAAATTGTAATTGTCAGCCTTTGTGTTTCAAGGCATGAAGTGCTCATTAGCATTAGGAAAGAATTTCTGCTTTCTTCATCCCTGGACAAGATCCCCTTTCTTCAAGTCCTTTCTTAAAACATTCCCTGTAATGCCTATCCAAAAAAATTTGCCCAAGCTAAATAATTACAGGTGTACTTTGAATGTTTCAAACTGTATGAAAAATGAATCAGAATTGCTTGGTTTTCAAAAGTTTCATTCCAGTTTTACATAAGGGTTTATATTTTAGCCATGGTATGGCTTTCTGGAATATACTTTGGAGGTCAGCCTGTATTTTTGGTTGGGCCTTTTCTTGTTGGGATTGCTCTGTCTTTTTTTCCACTATACTGACGATGTCTCAAGCTTGGAGTATCTAATTTTGTCACTGAGCTGTGCAGAGATTTCCATGTGACATATATTCTAGCATTTACTGTAATCCCCCAATAATATGCCATTTTAGGAAATTTTAATTCAACAGGATTTTTATGCAATATAGTCACCAACCTTTACTCTGTATGAAATTGGTTAAAAGTAAGAATATATGGGTATATGTAAAGATTAGTATGTCACCTTGGCCATGTCATTTGAATGTTCCTCTGTTGTCTTCTATGTTTTTCAGGGAGGGTAACACTAAACTTTGGAACACATTTTTCAATCAATGTTCCAAGCATCTTGATTATTTGAAGGTTTTTTTAGATACCATTTGCTTTTAAAACATGTATGGTAGTAAATGTACTTGAAGTATTTTTTTTTTGTTTTGTTTTGGTTTGTTTTTTCTATGTAAAAATGTTCCATTTTAGTAAGAAAATGCAATGATATGTGCAAAGAATGTCTGCTTGAGCAACAACTACTCTTTTGTAGTCATACAGACTCTCACTCCTCCAAATAGCAGGATGGTCTCAATACATTTGCATTATTGGATTTCTGTTATATTTCTCTCCAGCCTTACAGAAATGTAATATTTTTTCAAAACACAGCTTTGAGAGTACCTGGGAGATCTGGATATTTGTTATCATGTAACTGTTGAAATGATGAACTATCAGCAATTTGGGATTTCTTTTTTAATACTTTCCTTTGGGCTCCAACCAATTTTGGAGACAGAAAGCTGAATACTACCATAATAATAAATAAAATCCTTACATAAGCAGAAACAGGGCGTTTTCATCACAAACAATCAGATGACTCACAAGTCATTAAAAAGGTTATTACAGTTGAAGGTAAAGAAAATCTCGGTTTCTGTTTTCCCCAAGCATTTCTTCCATGCAAGGGCAAATATTTTCTGTCAGCATTTTAAAACATATTCCCGATACATTATTTAGGTTTATCATTGTTGTCCTCGGTTCATTTTTTACTCACAGAAGAAATGTAAAATGAGGCTCATGAAAACTAGCCTTTGAATAAAGTGTTGCTGATTTGAAATGGTTGAAAGACACGGATTTAAAGAAAGTACTGTATCAACATATACATTTAAAAGGCCAAATTAATCTTACTTGTAATTCAGTCAAGGCTTAGACTCTTTGACAACTGCTGCGTTGCATTTCTCTTGGATGGATGGAGAGATGGATGGGAAGATGTGATCCAGGATTTTTTATTCATAATGTCTCTGTTCTGACTTTTAAACATTGCTATAAAACAACAGAAGTAACTTCAAGCACAGTAGAAAGTAAATATTAGGATCTCTAGGACTGATTCTCATTAACTCTAATGCCATTTTACACCACTCTTGCAGCGCATTGGGGCCATAAATGGAATTACGTTAAGCATAAACTGTTTCTAGTGTGAGAACCAGACCCTCTGTATTTACAGCAGTATTACAATAAACCTCACAAAGATGGTACAACACTTCCCACAATAAAACGTGATTTTCTGTTTCTAACAGAGGGTTCATCCCAGCTGCTTTCTGTCTCCCAGGTTGGAAATTAGTCTTCCTTTTGAGTTGTGTGGTGTTGGTCAAGCTAGAAAAGATCCATGAAAAGAATTCAAATGCATTTCTGAAAACGTGTTACTGGCTCCATCAGCCCCACGCTGTATTTAGGGATATCCTGCCCCTGTGTACAGTTGATCCATGACAATTTCTTCTTGATTAGTGAGCACAACCTAATCAAAACAGGCCAGGACAGGTAGGCCATTCAGGGACATACCTCTCTGCTGTTGCTTTCCATGTGGGGACATAGAAACTAAATCCCATGCATGGAAATGGCTGAAAGAAAAGTGCACCTTATGTCATTGGGCAAATTCACAACATAATCTCTGCCATTTACCATCAATTATTTAGGAAATTCTGGAAGCAGTGAACAGCACGCCATAATTCAATATTTACTTCTATGTGGAGAATGCAATGAATTTTCCAGCTATTAGCAAAATCAGATCTCAGGCAAAGTAATGGATCCAGAGTGAGGTGAGAGAAGGAGAAAATAGTGGTCAGATGTCCTATGACATAATGATGTTACCCCTTTCAGCAGCTGGTGTTGCAAACAAGTCTGATGGAAAGTCATTTATATTTGGGAGAAAAACTCTAGTCACTAACACAAATAAAATAAACTGAAACAAATGAACCAGGTAGCTCTGGTCAAAAATCTTCAAAGTATTAGGTAAAAGGCAATTCTAGTATAAGAACTGGTAATAATATAAGGATAGAATTTGATAATGTGTCTAGTGTGACCTACTGGGCCTGTTAAAAGACTTGCAAGGTGACAACCACAAGTAGACCCACACAGGCATTCAAATCTGACATAGATCTACAGATAGTTTGGGAAATTAAACCTGAAATAAACAGAGACATCTTAATACATTTCTGTTGATTATTTATTGGAGTTAAAATTCAGTAGAATCCAATATGAAATTTGTGCTTTGTTGGAAACATCCAGCTTTGCCTTTTTAAAATACTGAGTAGAGAGTAATGAATAATAATGAAAACAAAACCCCATGTTAGTTATAATTTTCTTCCTAATGAATTCAGATGAAGAATTAAAATAACAAGTGTTTTTCTCAATAAAGGAATTAATGCTCTGAGAATACATTCACAGGACACTGGTTTTTATGGTACACAGACATTCATCAGAAGTTGGAACAAATAGTAAAGAATCACTGATTAAGTGAATACTTAATACATGTTGTGTATTCACAGTTTCTATAGAACAAGATGATACAGGCTGTATTTTACCAAGGCTGTACTTTACCATATTTACAAGATAATACAGGCTGTATTTTACTTTACACATTGTGCATCCTTGCAGCAATGATATCTGAGCTGCTGTAGACACATAACCCTGGGTGGTACAGTCCCAGCATCGGTACGGTGATGTTAGCAGAGCAAATTATCTAGAATCCCACACTGGATGGTGCAGCCACACTGCTGTTAATCCCAAACGTCCTCTGTTCGGTGCAAAACCCAGTGGCTCTGGGTGCTGTTCTTTCACATTGCCCTTGGAAGAGGTCCCTATCAATCCTTGGAGGACGAAAGTTTACCACCAAGTTCCCACAGGCCTTTTTGAGACAATTTAAACTTTCCATGAGAAGTGGGAAACAAATGCGTATGATGAAAAGAATGGTATTTATGGAAGTATCGTAAGGCAAAGATAGGAAGTGGTCACAGATCTCGTGTTCCATTTTGTCTCAGGCACCAAAGCCATGATCATGTTAGCTCCTTGACACGTGCTCCGGAAGAGGAAATTTGTTTCCAAACAAATTTGGAAAACAGTAAACCATGTAGCAACCACAATGTAAATAGAGTAGCAGCCTTAATGTAAATGGAACGGTATTACTTTGGCCCTGCTGTCACTCTGGCTGTTAGTATTATTTTGGGAATACAATACCTGCAATTAAAACTGCAATCCTACCTATCTGAAAGCTAGGTACTCCAATAAATGGCATATTTTCAAATAACCCTCTCTTTGCAACTCTTTAAGTTTATATTTACTATGTTTCCTCTGCAACACACTCCAGCGCTTTCTCTTCTGAGGTCTTATAGCCAACAACCCAAACTTGTTGAGATTGCGGTATACACTGTAAGCATAACATGCAGGGGGAAAGTGCAGCACAAGGAACACTACAAAAACTTGAATCCTACTCCTAAACTCATGCAACTACTGTCTGGGTCAGCAGGCTCTGAAATCCATAATGGTATTTCTGCTGTAAGGACAACCCCTCACATAGTAACTCTGCTGTGAAAAGCTTTGTGATCAGTGAGTCTGAGTCCAAGGGTCTGGAAACAACAGAAGTTCTTTCTAGGAAAGAAACAAGACCTCCAGCTGTTTTGAGCAGAAATAGAAGAGTTCAATAAGAATTCATGTTTTGAACTTTGTCTTTCTTTCTTGATTCTCTTTCTTTACATTTTCTTTCATTCTCCCCTCTCCTCCAACCCCAGTATCTAGCATACACCCATCTGTTAAAATATTAAAAGGGCTCCCTGTGCTAGTATCTATTAAAGTGCCATATGGCTGAGGTATAGCCTTAGGTGGTGAGCATCACAGAATGCATTTCTGAGTAAATAGAGATTTCTGCATTTGAGGTTTAATTAGGTATGTGCTTTTTAAGTAGCATCACAGTTTCCCCTTAAATATTTACTATTCCTCACCAAAGGAAAAAAAAAAAAAAAAAAAAAGATGAAGCTGGTCTAAAATACAGCTTGACATGTATCAATGAATGTTCCTATCCTTATAATAATGATTCACGTCTCCTTCACCTTTGTTGCTGGGAATAACAGGCAAAGTGGTCTCCTGAGTGTGCATGATCCCTCCCACCCCAGTCTGCCCAGCATTCCTGCTTCATTACTGCTGCTACAGATACGTGTGTACGCTGGGCTGCACAGCACCATCTGTTACAGAAGACGGGAGAGTTTATTTTAAGATACAGCTGCAATATAGCATTATTGAGGGGAGAAGAGCTGGAGGAATTGTGTGCTTTTAAATGTCACTTGAAGTGACGGAATGGGGTGTCGTGAAGCAGGAATCCACCACCTCCAGACAAGGAATTCCACACCAGCAATCCGGTGCGGTAGAAGGCAAAAGACCTTAAAGCGAGGCTTGGCAAAGCGTAATTAGAGATTATTCTGATCCTCCCAACTGCAGGTCAAGAGGAGAGCAGAGAACTGACAGTATATATTGCTTACTTGTTACTTCTTTGCTTGTTTGCTTGCTTTTTCAATGCCACTGTCGTTCTTGTCAGGGGTGAATTTCAGTATCTGAGGACAAGCATGTGAGGATGTGGAAAAGGCACTGGGCAGTGCCAAAATTCATTGCTAATTGTTATTGTTTAAGAGACTTTGGTTATGCCAGATGGAAAAGACTGTGCAGTAACTACTGGAATTGTTCTGCTTTTCAAATAACTCTAGAGACATAAAGATAACTCAAAAATCTCTTTCCGTTCCATGGATTCATTGTAATTCCCTGCAGTTTACTCTCTTGTATTTTGTCTAGACGAGTTTTTCACTTTTATGTTAATAGTGTCAAAGACCTCAGTCACTGTGGTATCCAAGATCTGTTAAAAATACCTAAATGGATATCCCTTTCTTCTTCCTCTGCCCTTTGTTTAACAGACTTTAGCTGTAAAAAGGCTTCTTTGATACCTATAAGTTCTCCCTGTGTCTACTGGAGCCCTTAAACACTTCATCTCCCCTCTTTTGTCTGTTAATCCCTTATAGCACTACATGCTAAAGAGTAAGTAAAATCTTAATCATTTCCGTTCACATAAATGGAGCCAAAGGTGCAATGCAGAATATATAATGTATAACGGGCTCTTCAGTAACTACTCATTGTTATCTTCCCCTCCCAACAAACTTCTGTTTCTTTTCGAAAGAAAATTAAGACGCTTCTGGAAGTCTTTATAATCCCTTCAGTGATGCTGTTCACGATAGTGATAATGAACAGAGAGGAGTCGAACAGATCCAGCACCCTGATAAGTGTAACAGAGCTGATTTCGAGGATGTCAGGACACCCAGTCTTCCCAGTACAAAATTAATGTTTCACCCATTTACTGCCTCCAGCAGCACCCATAAGCAGACACCTAGGGAACAGTGATAACAGATAATGTACGTTGGATATTCCCCCAGGCACTGTCCAAGTCTCTGATTATTTCCTGCTCAGTGACTTCTGACACCATTTTTTGTTTAGTAACTCAGAGATCTTTGAAATATTTTTCCATTCTTCCCTTTGATCTGTGGATTTTATTTTATTTTTTTCATTTTTTGCTGGTGATTGCAAGAGAACATGCATATCAGAGGAGGGAGTTGCTTTTCTGTGTACGAAGAACATAGGCTTTTTTTCTTATACTAGGGGTTGCAGCAGTAGTGTATCTGGTCACTGAAGTTTTATTTATAAAGAAATGATACAAAGCAAACCGCTAAAACTTGCGAACAGAAGGAGATGATACAAAAATATTAACTTCAGAAGTAAAATATAAACCACACAGAATGGGATTAATTTTGCTTATGTTTAGACAACAAAACCTGAACTAGTCACCCAAGGCTCCCTTTCAGGCCGATGTATAGAGGCATACATATTCAATGGCAATATTTCTGTGCTATTGAATATATCCAGTTAAAGGTGAGCTGGATGATCGTCTATAAGTGCTTTTGTCTCTCCACTCACTGTGAAGCGAAATCAGAGCGACTTGTGTTGCTCTGAAGCATCTGTATTTGGATGAAAAGAGACTCATCCATAGTGCTCCATGTTTATGTGTTCGGGGCAGTAAAAAAGGGTCAGACCTGCATTCAACAGGATATTTCCCCAGTCTACACCACGGGGATGGTGGGAGACGTCAAAGGGAAAGTCAACTCAACTATTCTTACCCTCATGTATGAACAACCAACTCAAGACCAAATGAGGAGATATCCAAAAGATGTATCAAAGTTATCTACAAATCTCAGAGTTATTTCTCCGATTTATCTGCATTTTCCTACCATAAACCATTGCTCTGATGCAGGGACTAACTCCTTTGGTCTCCCTGGTGTCTGCTAAAATATCTCCTTTCTGATGGGATTAGTTTTTGCTTTAATCTAGTGAAGCAACCTTGTGAAACGTTCTTCCACTCAGTGCTTAAGCCCTGGCGCCATCTGTATGAATAACACCAACATGTGTGTGTAAAAACAGCATCACTCAGAGTTAATAACAGCTAGTGTTCAGATGGATGCATAAAAAAAAAAAAATCATTATATTAACATCTATGGAATTTATTAGTTCTACTTTTAATTAGTTCTCTGTGCAGCAATTTATTTCCACTGCTGTTTTTAATGAAAACATTATAAGTTGCAGTTCTAATTCTAGTACTAGGAGTTTTGCCCATTCCATCTGTGTCCCCATTGACTGAAATAATTTCTGTTCCTTTCATAGTTAAATAGTCTAAAAAAAAAAAAAAAGTCTGTGGTAGACGAAATGCAATTTATTGCATTTAAATTTGCAGTCCTGCTGCACTGAAATATCCATTAGTGGGTAAGACAGCAACACTGCTATGCAATGTACGTAGTCTCCCTGTGTTTTTTTTTCTTTCCTGACAGCTGAGATTTCCAATTGTAATTTTCTCCAGTTCTGCACAAACCGTATTATACTTCCACCAGTTCTCTTTAAGCGAAACACAGAGTATACAGTTCCTGCTCTCTTAGCCAAAATATCTGGAGTTTAATGCTACCCATGTTGTGTGTCTTCTGTGGGCTTTTTTAGGGTTTATCAGCTCCATTTCCACTAACACATGAATGAGAATTTAAGTGTTTCTGTCACCTTTTACAGCTCTGATTTGCTTGCTCTGTGGTTAAATGCTGCTGCAAGGTGAAAGTCTGGTATTTCCCCATGGCTCTTGGCAGATTCTCAGGGATAGTGAAATACTAACGATATGCTGAATGGGTACTGAGTGATTTGCACGCTAGGCAGCCTTGGATACATACTCCAGTGTTTAAGCATCCATCTCCTTGAAATTGTCTTTTCCTACAACCAGACATATTTTAAACTGTCAGCGTTTTTCTCCCTGATAGTTGATCCAAGCTGAAAGTCAAAAGCCAGTAATTCTGCATGTTCCCAAGATTTGCCACATTGGTGCGAAGTGATGACTTGCCAGGTCTGCTATCTAATCTGTATTAGTCTCCAGCACATGATGTTATATCTGGCCAGTGTTTTACGTCTCTCGTTTTGGTGTTATCCTGAGTGCTTCCCAGAATAACTCAGCATATTCACAAAGTTGATTTTCTCTCTCCTTCCTCCCTCCACACAACAGGGGTTGCCAAAACTGAGCCTAGGAGCCTTCTCTTTCTAGGGAAAGGTAGGAGGTGACTGCACAGACCAAAAGAGATGTGGCCTGTTTCAAAACAAGTGAGACTCTAGGCCTTTGTCCATGAATTTTGGGGAATGGAGATGTGCACTGTCTCCCTCAGATGTTGATTTGCACCTGAGGACACAGGGATTAAAGCATATTTTAAAAATAAAAGAATAAAAAAAGAGATGAATGTTCAGATTGCCTTGGAGATAGGGTAAGAGGGAAGAAAATAGGCCGTGAAAGTGGTGATGGCTCTGTCTTCCAAGATAACATCTTCAAATTGCCTCCATTACTATAGAAGTCTGATTAAAGAGGTGCAGTGTGAGCACTGTCCTTGCTGTTCTCTGCAAGCAGCTTTGGCCTGACAACCATAACACTTCCAGAAGGGTGAACAAAGTCATTCACCTTTTTGTTCCAAGTGACAACAGGAAGAAACAGCCTGTCCTGAAACACCAGCAAATCTAGCATCTCTGTGCTGTGTTCTCCTTTTCGTTCTCCTCATGAGAAACAGGATTTCTCACCATTAACCTAACAGTGTCTCCACTCCCCAAACTCTCCAAATTGCTTTTTAAAAATGAAGAGATGGATGCAAGAAAAAGGCTGCGTCGTCTAGCTGAGAAAAGTTAATGCAGTTTAACGTGCAAAGTGAGCTGATGGATGGAGAAAGACCAATCCTGTTTTCTTGGTCATTCAGTGCTATCTGTTTAATGTCGCTTAGATTTAGGTCACACATTGCTGGCAATTTTAACCTTTTTTCAAGGCGACAAAATGAAGTCATAACCCTTTTGCGCCTTCGGCCTCACTTTTCCACATTTCATTCTTCTGAAGAAGATGGTTCCAGATATGTTTCTTTAATTTGTTGTTGGAATGTTATGAAGGGAATCCCAAATGACAGGGATGTATTTTGAGAAGGAGGATGACAATGCTTCTATGGGAAAGGTAATATGAAGAGAAAATGAGTACATATCCTTTGGAGGAAGCATCTTCTGTGAGTTGTGATCTTAAGAAGCAGCAAGGCCTTATTTTTAAGTGGTTTTGATCCTTTTCTCTTGAAGGAGTTCATCCTTTAAGCTCAGCTTGTTCAGAGAATGGAATTGCTTATTTATTTCCATATGTCAGCTCTGGACACATCTTCATTTATCTGACCTTTTCACCATTTTCACCTTTTCACCAGTGCATTGCCGTAGCACTGTGTGGGTGTCTTGGTGGACCGTGAGCTGGAGGAACATACATACGGACAAACCATATAAAAGGTGGTCAAGCATCTGCAGTGAGGTCAGTGCTAGTGGTCAAAAGCAGGACATACAGAAAAATAGTTGGAAGTGCTGAAGGTCTGTGGACCAAAACGACATACAATGAACTGACCAAAACCCCCATTCCCTGTTCGCCTGTGTTGCTGCAGAGGAGGTGGTAGAGAATTCAGGAGTAAAGTTGAGCCCAGGAAGAACGGAGGGTTGGTGGGGAAGGTGTTTTAAGATTTGCTTATATTTCTCATTATCCTACTCTGTTTTTATTGGCAATAAATTAAATTAATTTCCCCAAGTCAGTTCTGTTTGGCCCATTGCTGAGTGACCTCCCCCTGTCCTTATCTTGGCACACAAGCCATCTGTTATGTTTTCTCTCCCATGTCCAGTTGAGGAAAGGGAGTGATGGAGCAGCTTGGTGGGCACCTGGTGTCCAGCCAAGGCCAACCCACCACATGTCTGGAAAATATGAGATATTTCTATACCTCTCAGAACTACCATGCTCTACACACTTCTCTCCATACTGGCACCTGGTGTGAAAAAAAAAAACAACAATAAAACCCAAAACCACAACTCCAAAACCCCCAGACCAAAACCCCCTGAATTAAACAAAAAATGGCAAAATACAGATGAGGGCATCTCCTTTCTGTGGGCTACATCTCAGAATACCTGCACTAAGCATCTACCTTTAGCTTATGCTCACCCCATGTGAGTTTGACATGTTAAGAAGGTGGCTATGAATAGTTCTGAAAAGCTGTTTCCAAGCCTATATTTTCAGTACTCAGTCCCAAAATCCATCTGTTCTTTCTGTCCTGTATTCTCCGTTCTTTGGACAATCCATCAGACTTACTTCAACAGTATGTGTTTACAGACCATGACTTTGCAGAGCGACTCTAAGAACTTTCAGATGGACCTGATGCAAAGGTAGATGAAAGTCAGTGTTCACTGAGTGAGCTTTGGGTGAGACTTCCACTTAATAATTTCCTAGGCCTTCTTTGGTCATCTCACCTTTTAATGAACGCTGTTGTTTCACACTTTCAAGGAATAATTCAACTGGCCAAAAATCTCTGCATGTATAATGGTCAACCACTATTAATAAGGTACTACAATTTATGTGGATGAGCCTTTTCCAACAGAGAAGTTCATTGAGGTTAATGTCTATGAAAAAACCTTAAATATGTATAAATTTGCGGAAGTCAAAAGTTGTGTCATCAGACCTTACACAGTATGATGTGTCGGCATATTTACTTAGAGGAAAGACGGAGATCTCACTTGTTTCAAAACAACAGAAGGTAGGATCAAATTGGTTTATTGTTCTGGAGAATTTATCTTCCCATGAGACTAGATCTTTAATTCACAGGCAGAACAGGCTAGACTAAATAAATGAACAGAGTCTATATTTTAAACCCCAAAGGAGGGGTAAACCCCAGAGGAGCAAAGATGCTTCTCTGAAGCCAAGGAGGGCTGTAGGATGGATCCATAGCCCAGGTTCCTATTGCAGCTTAGAGCCACCATGTGACTGGAGCAGCTCTTTACAGTCTATTTTTGCAGTATTCACAGTAAAGAGGTCTGTTACCCTGCATAGGAGAGTAATTTTAGCAGCCTGATAGCAGCAGGGTCTTTTTTCATTTGCCCTTTCCTTTCTTGACCTATGCATGAAAAAAAAAAAA
>VWYH01004777.1:978711-1011301 GCA_013399365.1 Pampusana beccarii | reverse complement strand
CGATCTGGCTCAGGCAACAGGTGAAAATCCATCTTCTGGACAGCAGTTATTGTCCCCAGGTCGGAGAGCCCTTCGTAACACAATTCCTTTTAGGGAATGGGGAGCGAGTTTGGCTGAGGCAGCGGCAAAATCCACCTGCAGCTATTGTTTCTCGCAGCCCCCAGATCAGAAAGTCCTGTGCGACACAATTCCTTTCTTCAGGCCTCTCCCCAAGTCATTATCCTATTCCTTCTACCAGAGCATTCTGTTCTTTAAGTCCCTGATAATGGTGTTCAGGCAAATATTGTTCTTCGGACCGACTCTTACAGGACCCCAGAGCTGGATGTATTACTCCAGAGGGTCTCACAAGAGCAGAGAGGGAGAATCGCCTTCCTCGAGCTTCTGGTCAGTATGCAGTTGTCTTTCTGGGCTTCAAATACAAATTATTGGTTTATATCCAATTTTTCAGCTACCAGTATCCCCAAGTCCTTCTGCTCTCAATCTATTAATCACCCAGTCTGTATTGACACTGGGGCTTGCCCTGACCCAAGTGCAGGACTTTACACTTGTTGATGCCCATGGGGTTGAAATGGAGCCACTTCTCAAGTTTGTTCAGATCGCTCTGGATGGCATCCCTTCCCTCTAGCATATCAGATGTACCAATCAGTTTTGTGTCATCTGCAAACTTGCTGAAGATTACACCAAGTCCCACTATGTTTACATCATTAATAAACGTATTGAACAGTATCAGTTACTGATCTCCATTTGGACATTGAGCTGTTGACTGCAATGTTAACTACAACTTCAGTTGCAACTGCAATTGAAGACACATTTTTGAACGCCTCGTTCACTTCATGGACATGTTTGTCTTCTCCTTACCCATGACAAGTATATCTAACAATGCCATAAATATCTGTTTATGCTACCGATGCTTTGATGAAAATATTGAGTCTGCACGCTGTCATAGTTTCTTCTTCTTTGCAATATCACACACAGAGACATGGACCTCAAAGCTTTCCAACAGTTCAATTTGGGCAGATCCTGCAAGCCACCATGGATGGGGTGGGGGTGTTAGTATGATGAGGGATGTGAGAGGGGAAAATTGGAATAAAACCATCCTTCATGGGCATTATTAGGAGCTAGTGCAAGCTGGCAACAGTAGAAGAAAAGCTAAAAAGATCCTGACAAAATAAATTAAAAGAAAGCACATCAGAAACTTAGTGAGCTAAGTACCCAATTCAATTAAGTTGTCAGGTCTTCTTACTGAGGAGTGGAATAGGAAGCAGTTTTTGTCTCTAATGCCTTAAGGACAAGTGCAAACATGAGAAAACAAACCTATCTGGCTTTTCTTGCTGTCACTTAGACAACGCATTCGGAATCTAGTGAAATTTCTCAGATCTGAGGTCTTTACAAGTGGGGACTGTTCCCCAAAGCTACGTCTACAAAAGGATATAGGTGTCAAAACTGACAGTGTTTTCCATACCATCTACTGTTCCACAATCTTTTTGACCTTTTGGCCCCTTTCACGGTATGTGTGAAAAATTTTAAGGAATATATAAATCTACTGTGCTGGGAAGATGGTTGCTTGAGCTAACCAGGAGGAAGTCCTGAGGAGCATTCTATGTCATAATCACCACAAGGTAGGTCATGATGGTTCTACTGACTCATCTCAACAGTCCCTATCACCTGTATTCTGTCTCTAACACTGGCCATAAAAAAGCATCTTGGGGACAGAAAAAGTACCTATGATCCTTCCTCTCTAATAATCTCTCAGTCTCAATTCTTAATCTTTCCATTAAGAGGATTTCCTGATGGTGGTGTGGCTTACAAATGAGATTCAAAGGCCTTCTACCGACTGAAAAAAACACAAACTGTAAAACACCTTTTTCCTGCAGCGCGGTTGAATTTGGCTTCGACTGCTGTAATTTGATAGCCCTGGTTAATGATCTGTCTCAATACACCCTTCCCATCCCATCATGATTTTGCAGCCTCTGTTATATACCGCCTAAGTTGACTCTTTGCTGGTGTGAATAGTCACAGATGACTTGGCATTTTATTTTATACTTGGATAACTTGCCTAAAGCCACTAGCTTTAGACTATATGCCTGACCTGTAGACAGCCATTGCTAGCTGAAAGGAGTTCAATCTGTTATCTAAGCTGTTCTGTGCTAGCAAGGCATCTGTTATCTCTTGTGCATGGTGCGTTTTGATCCAAAGGCAACTGAAGTTATTGGGCATATCAGGCATTGGATTTTGCTGTTCACCAATTCTGATCATTTCTTAGGCAAGTACTGGAAAAAGCAACAAAATTGAAATGGCAGCGATTGGCACTTTAGCGTTTCATGCCTCTAAGAGCATATGGAGTGAACGCGAAGAACGATGGGGCAGGTCAATAGATCACGCTAACAACTTATTAATCTACAGTTCTGTCAGTCTATGGGACCTTGAAAGACTGAAAATGGCTGCAATTCAGCCATTTCATTTAAGTGCATTAACCCACATAATTAGGTGCAGCCTCTTCCAAAGCAACAGCCCAGAGCATATTAATGATCTCTCACATGGAGTCTGAACCATGTTTCTCATGTGTTCACTCATTATGGGCTTCCTCACTGTGGAACTGAGTTGAAACTAATTAGACCACAAAGAAATATGGTTATAATTGGTCTGGAGCAGCTTAGCAGAATGTGATAGGGTAGTTTAATTGGCTGCTTCTTTATATTACTGGTTCCAGAATTTATCATTTGCTTTGGACAATGGAGCAACCCCACCTTACCTCACCACAGAAAGCAGAAGAATAAAACATAAGATGATGAGCCGTAATTTGGTTGATGATTATACACAGCAATTGCAGAAATTGATGAGTTTCCTAATAAGAGTCAGAGATTCCCGACTTTGGATGCTGTCAGTAACTGGAATGTCTGTTTTAACAGTATCAGGCGCCATTTAGGAGAGAGGATGGGTCATTGCTGCTTTGTAACCTTTGCCCCAGTGAAACAGAGTTATGACCAATGCCAAAATCCGTAACTATTACAGCTAGCAACTATAGTTGCATGTATAAATTAAATAAAGACCTATCACCAAGGCAAATTGTCATTAAAGGGAGATTGTTGCATAGATGCATTTCAATATTTCTAATACACCCAGTTGTTTCTATAAGTGCTTAAATCCTTTATTTAGCCATATTGAGATACTCAGATTCACTGCTCCTAGTCCCACAGTCAGCTACTGGTGCTGCACATTCTCCTATCACGTCTAATGGTCAGGATCTCTTAATTTCTTTTAGTTTTAAGAAACTGCATCAGTCGAGTTACTTAAAGACTATGGGAGGCACCATTTTGTTTCAGAAGTGATTTGCCAATGCACACGTGAGGAAACGTGACACAACATAGAACAAAACTGGAAGAGAAAAAGTAAGGTAGATGTTCCCAGAAATGCCATCCAATCTCATCGTCTTCTTACATAAAATGAAACTTCCAAGCTGAATGTGAAATTAGAGGACTGTTGGACTACATGGTTGATGATCTGATATTTTAGGTCCCAGCTATGCCTCCATCTCCAATCTGGATTTACAAAGGTCTCTTCCCCTCACCATACCCCAGTATACCAGCCTTCTATCTGGTGCAGCGTTTACATAACAATGAAGGGCTCTTCGGACAGGCTATGAAATGTGAATTATGCGATTAAGACTTCTATTACTTCTATGATGATGCACAATATAGACTCGAAACATCAACCTGAGTCACCCTTTCCCTTTCAGATGACTTGCTATTTGAAAAAAGCTGAAATACGGTATTCTGAATGGCAGAATCTAAGCCTTGAGAACACGTTTTTCTATCTTTTTTGGCTATGTCGATAGGATCGTTTAAATCTGCATTTTAAGTACTTGCAGATCCTAAGGGAAAAGCAAGTTTTTCACCGAAAGTTTTTATAGGATTAAATTGATTTAATGGAGCTCAGGGGTGTGGGAGATTACTTCCATCACCTTAACGCCATCTAATTTGTGGAGTTCCTTTCAACTAGCTTGTCTATATATTAAAAAGATTTTTCTCTCCAAGCATGTCCAGTGAGGAATCCTCACCAAATCCCTGAGGAAATTCCTCAACACCCCAGTTTAAATCACTTTAAAAAATGTTATTCTTGAATTTTCAGTTTGCTTATTGTTTATTTGCTTATTGGACTAGGTGATCTTTTGAGGTCCCTTCTAATCCCCAACATTCCGTGATTCTGTGATAATGTAATAACTGCCTGCTCAGGAGTAACACAAATACAGCAGGCTATAGTGAATAATCCCTGTGCTAGATCTCTTTATTTCTGGGGGAAAAAAGCCGAAAAGTTCATGACTGACAAAGGTGGAGGCTCCTTTTCCCTCTTATCTTCACAGAGCTTGTAGGCATAAATGAAAGACTCTGTGGCAGACATCCAGTGGATAAACTTGGGCATTAGATGAACTCGCTTTAGCAGGTGGGTTTGACTAGATGATCTCCAGATGTCCCTTCCAACCCCAACCATTCCATGATTCTGTGGTCACTGATGGACATTAACCCTGGTGAAGGGTGGAAGCAACATGCAGAGACCAGCTGAAGAGTATAGGAAACTCTGGTGTGGGTGATGCTGGCTGAAGATAATGCGTGAATGTGAGATTGTGAAAGGTGTTTGCTGAGGAAAGGGCTCCAGGAGCGATTAATGCAATTGTCTGCCTAGCTGTGGCACCAACTTCCTGGTAGCCAGGTCGCTGTCACACTAGATAAAGAAACAACAACAACAAAAAAATAAGAACCCCATGGAGTATGTTGACCTACTGGAACAAGGGTTTGCAATGCACGGCAAACAGGCAGTTAGCAAAACGCAGAAGCATGCAGTGATGACCAACACTTCTGACAGCAGCAAGTAGGAAAGCATCAGACGAGGTGATTGCATCGTCCTTTGCCTTTTTTTCCTTGCTTTATGTCTCCACTGGGGTGTTTCTGACACGCTCAGCAGCAATGCGAAGTGCTGGAAAGCCTGTACCGGGATGCTCTCGTCCCGCACATTCAGAGCACAGACTCAGCAATTCTTCGAATCTACTCGAAGATTTTAGAGCTCGTCCTCTTTACAGGTAAGTTGGATTCGCTTCTGAGCCCAGATTTGCCTCATCTTACTTTAAGCATCTAAAAAAAGGAACACAGCCACGTTCAGCTCCTTTTACAGTCACTGGAAAGAGATCTTGGGATAGGCTGTAATACCCTCTAGAGATGCTTATGTTTCCCAAGGGTTGCTGTGTTCAGAATTTAGAGCCTCAGTTAGGTGGAGTGAGTCTAGGCTTAGTTTCCCTCCACAAACGCTCCAATACAAAACCTCTCTCTGGTGGCCTATGAAGTTTCATCAGGACTGTTTCTTCCCACTTTTCCAAATCCCATATTGATCTTTCCTATGCTTTTAAGTGTTACTAACCTTCTGAGCCTGCATCTTCATTTGACATAAGACCAAATAAAGTACTCCACAGAGAAAGCCAGGCAAGGCAGAAGAAGGCAACCTTTGTAAATGCTTCCCGTATCTTGCAGCAGTCACAGTCCCAGAGGAGAAAACACAAAAACAATGCAAAGACTGAAGAAAACTCAGTCTCAATTTTTTAAGGCAATTAAAGGATTCATAAATGGCTTTATATATTACTTAAAACCAGAAAACAAATTGTTATGAAGAGCTTTGCAGTAGACGATGTCAGAGAAGTAATATTCATTTCTTCCAAAGGTCAAGGGCAGTTTCCAAAGACTCAAGGACATCATCCAGGCTCTGAAAAGTCATACAAAAATTTTAATGGAGTAGAACAGCAGGAGGGCTGACTCAAGCTGGGTACCTGCACAGAGGTCCAACCCGAGGATAGATAACCATAGACTTATATCTTTACAAACCATTCACACCATGATTCAGTCCAATAGCAATATTTCACTTTAGAGTCTTCTTGCTTCTCATTGGACCATTTTCTCTGATTCCACATCGGCCTTTGTTTAGTTCTGCTGTAGACATTGTTTATGGTCCATAGCCTTGCAGGTACCGTTTTGTCTAAATAAACCCTTTCTTCTCAGCAAAGTGAAAAATAGGCCCTATTTTGCTGATGTCTGTAACGTCTCCGCATTAGCCTTGGATCGTTATTTTTCCCTATCAGTTCCGTTTTTCCCAGCAAAGTGTGAACTGGACCTTATCTTGCAAGTGTTCATTGTAGTTTGTAGTTGCTTTTGGTAAATATGAGCAGAACTTTACAGCTTAAAATTTTAGCAAACGCAGTTTACCAAGTAACATGAAACAAAGAGTATATTAAAAATCATACAACGTTACGTGGCTAATTAATTCATTATATTTAGTGTGCATCTACTTAAGCTAAATGATTAATATTAAACTTAAATTGTGCTCATCCACTGACCTGTGAGTAGTAAAACCACAGCCATACAGCTCACTTATTTAGCAGGGGGAGCTCAAAGTGGGCTCATCCAGGCTGTCGTATTTATAGAATGAAGTGGTTGACTTGCAGTCGAATTGCACACAGTAGGAAAAGTCTGCACTAGACTTCCTGCGCCCACAAGTTATTGGCATTCAGTGTGTCGTTCTGCTTCCCTGTGGGTCTCCTGGAAGGAGGTTTTGGCTGGGCTACAGCTCAGGCTTTTACCTCCTCTGAAGCCTGGACCAAACTACTGGTTTGGCTGGAGGGTGGTGGGTAAGCAAGTGCATCTGCCGTAACCTCACATGTGCTATTCTCCATAACTAGTGAATCATTGGCTGTAAGCTTCTTTGATTTTGCCTGCTGAGCAGTGTGGGGGGGTTTTTTTCTACCTTTTCCCTCATATTTACTGATGTGGAGAAATGAAGGGTTTGTAACCGGATCAGAAAGTGCATTATTCTCTTAGCAAAAAGACAGCTGTGAGATATCTGTCTGACACCTCCTGGGATGCTCGCTCTCATTTCCAGCCCTTAAAGGCACCATATGTATGTATGAGATGGTGGAATATCAGGCAAAGAACGTGGAGACGGCGACAGGCCTCCAAGAAATACAGATAAAACTGCAGAACATGGACGGAGAGAGGAGATAAGAGTTTGGAAGGTTTTCCAGTGAGGTTTGAAGCGGGGAGGAAGTTTGGAAAGGTTTGAAAAGTCATCTCTCTGGAAAAGTAGCTCACTGAACAGTCACTTTTTGTCCCTTCCACCACGCTATCCACAGCACCAAAACTAATTCCCTCTTCAAACTGTCTCATGGATTTCCCCCAAGCTTGTGAAAAGACAACTAGTGACTTGATATGTCCAACCAAGATACACAGATGCAAACTTTGGGAGCAGAGCTTTCTGCTTACATGCAGCCAAGAGAGGCAATCCTGGCTGCTGATCTCGTTAATTCCTGACTTGATCAGGAGAAAAGGCTTGCTGCTGATTTATGGATTGTTTAGTCGAGACTCAGACCATGCTGATATTAAAAGGCTTAGGGATTGTAGTCAATCTCCCCATAAACCCCGTAATAACTAGAGGGCTAAAACATGTTAGAGAAGGCCTGAGAAACACACTGCTCTCAGCAGTCCCTCCCACGCATTATTAAATATAGTTCTCCACAAACAACTGTGATATTTTTACATTTTTGCCCCCTACAATAAACAATGGTATTATAAGTTATAGTCTGCCTCTCAGGACCCAAAGCCCCTGCAGTTAATAATAATGTTCCTCTTGGTTTTAGAGTTTTTTATTCATACCCTGATTTGTTATTCACTTGACCATGCTCCCTTTTCATACTTTGTACCACACGGAAACTTTCTCATTCTTCTCCAGAAAATTACTTCTGTCTCTGTAAAGCCTCTTGAGATATTGCAGGCACTAAAATCAAGAACTGGAGCTAAGAATAGAAAAGCAAGATGGTAATCACGACAATAAAATCTCCCAGATCACCAGTCAGAGAAAACATTTCCATACACCTTTGGAGAGTTAATGTTCCCCAACCACAACCCAATTATAAGTTACATGGAGGCAGGAGGTTGGGAGTGGGAAAATGGTCTCTTATTGGTCTCGATCACAGCCAATAAGTATAATATGAAAACATATAAACCAAGGGAACTGGCTAGACCATGTCAGCAGGTCTGAAGGGATGATTGCAGGTGAGATGTACCCCTGGAGAGGGTCATGAGATCAGGAGAAAGAGAGATAATTTAGTTAGTAAGCCACAAAAAGTCTCAACAGTGCTGGTGAAAGTCCTTTAGTGTTTCTTCCTTGACCACACAGCTATTGCCTGTGTATAATGAAGACCTAATTTGCCCTATAAAATCCATTACTGGCTTAACCTCACTGGTTTTGCATTATATGTAACCAGTGCTGTGCTACAGTAGTTTTATAAAACACAATTTTGTAAAGAACACTTCTCTCAGTATTTTTTTCACCGTTTGATTTTAACGGACATTTATAAAATCCTTGAGATGAGTCCTGCCACAAAACTGAGCACAACTGTCAATTTTGACAATTTTCGGTTTTGCTGCTTAACAAACCTTGACTTTTGAGCTCCATAGAGGGAAAGTCTGGAAAGGAAGATATTACGAAGTTAGAGATTGGAGGCAGAACTCTGCAGGATGAATTGACACCAAGTAAGCGAGGATCAGAAATTTTGGGGTGAAGAGATGTGAGTGAGAAGGGAAATGGGATAGTAGGGCACTAAAAATATGGTTCACAAGAGAAATGTCATGTGTGCCACTGTGACAATATGATGTCCCTTCTTTGCTTTGCCCTTGTTAAACCTGCTTGCCGGTGTACACAATGCTCTCAGTGAAAAGCCAGTTGCAGGGTCCTGAAATGACACATCCCCTACCATGATGATTTTGTTGCGGCTTCCAGCTGCTGAGGCTTTGGGAACTATAACATAGAGTCTGCACTCTTTTTGTGCTATAGGCTTTCTCAGGGCTTGTCAAGAGGTGTGCTGCTTCTGAGCAGGCTGTGTTCTGGTGTGCTCTCATTGATACCAATCTGGATTTTAGACACTCTGAAAGTGGCTAATCCAACATAAATTTTGTCCTGTGTCTGCCTCCTTGCCAAAGACATCCTAATGATTTTCCTGGTTATCCTTGGTTCCATATGTTCAGATGGTGCCAAATAGTGTCCGCATGTTGTGGACACGTGTGACATAACATACGTTTTTGGAGGGACTAAATTTACAAGCAAGCTAGATTTTAGAGTTGTGCTAGTTTCGACTGGGATAGAGTTAATTTTTTCCATAGTAGTTAGTATGGGACTATGTTTTGGATTTGTGCTGAAAACAGTGTTGATAACACAGGAATGTTTTAGTTACTGCTGAGCAATGCTCACACCACCCCACCAGCGAGGAAGATGGGGGTGCACAAGAAGTTGGGAGGGGACAGCTGACCCCAAGCAACTAGAGGTATGTTCTATACCATATGACATGAGCAATATAAAGCTGGGGGAAGAAGAAGGAAAGGGGGACATTCAGAGTGATGGTTTTTGTCTTCCCAAGTAACCATTATGCATGCTGGAGCCCAGTTACCCTGAAGATGGCTGAAATACCTGCCTGCTGGTTGGAAGTGGTGAATGAATTCCCTATTTTGCCTTGCTTGTGTGCGTGGCTTTTGCTTTACTTATTAAACTGCCTTTATCTCAACTCATGAGCTTTCTCACTTTTACCCTTCAGATTTTGTTCCCCATCCCAGCAGGGGCTGATGAGTGAGGGGCTGTGTGGTGCTTAGTTACCAGCTGGGATTAAACCACGACAGAAGTGTGACAACAATGTTGTGATATTCTGTTCAACATAAAAACTGTCTTTTATATTTTTTTTGTTTTTACACTCTCCTAGCCAGCAAGAAGCTTGTCATCAGACAGAACTGTGTTGTCTGGGTTAATTAAAGTATGATGTACAGCCTTTATGCAATATAACGATATTACATCACAGAGTATGACAATATAGTCTGAAAGCTAAAGGAAAAAATGGCAGTATTACTGGAAATACTGGGAAATATTACTGTAATTCTGTCTCTGAGATCCATCAGAATCTGTCTCTTTACATGTGTCTTTTTCCTACTAAAATATTTTGTTGACCTTAAAGAACATCTTCGGCCTTCAGTGCATTTGTATGTGGCTGTCAAAAGGACAGGTTAAGATAAAGCTGTTAATTTTGTAACCTGACTTTCTGAGTATTGCTTCACTCATTAGATGATCCTTTATTTGAAGAAAAAAGAGAGGGTAAAAAAAAAAAAAGTAAGAAAGAAGGAAAAAAAAAAGAAAAGAAAAGTCCTTTTTGAACCTGGGGAAAGTTGTGATTTAAAAACATATTTCTGCTTTTCTCTGCTAGTGAAATCAAGTGGATTTACTTACAAAGAACACAGCCTATGGTTTTCAGCTGGCTTTATATAAACACTCTCAGCAGACACACCGTATTTGTCCTATAGATCAAAATATCAACAGTAGACAGTCATTTATCTTCGACCCTCTCAGGACTAGAATGGTGATTGTTTCTCTCATTAAGAAAGTTGGTATAACCCAGGGGAGGCTGTGGGTTATGGTTTCTACTGATACTCATTTGTCATATCTCTATTGCTGGTTAGAAGCATATATGTTTAGGTGAGGAATAATCATTGCTGCCTGAGGTGAGTATTATGCCTCGCTTAAGAGAACCAGAGGATTATGAAGAAAGAAAGACACCCTTTAGGGAGAAGAAAGATTAAGACCGAGATTATTTTTAACATATGGAGACTCCTAAAATATTGGATTATTGTCTGAATCAGAAAAGGTATCATAGAGTGGACTTGTCACTCTGGACCTGTCATCTTCCCCATCATCTGGGCCAAGATTCCGAAAACAAGAAAAGAGCAAATGAGCCTGCAAAGTAGTGAAAAACTGGCTTGGAAAAACATAAACTATCCTATTCACTTTAAGAAGATGTTGACTATTAATGTATTTCCATCAATATCTTGGTGTATTCTCGATATTTTGAACTATTTCATGGCTGATAAGAAAAGAAAGTGAAATTAAGCTGTATATCCTCAAGAGATGGACTTTTCATGGAGCATGAATGGCTGGCACAGAAAGTACAGGGTAAGTTGGAAACTGTCACCAAGAGCATTGCAGAATGTGACAACAGATATAAAAACAACAGAGGACACTCCGAAATTAAAGACTCCAGCAAGATCCTTTATTGATATAGTGCAATATTTTACTTCAACAGGCACAGCAGGTAACCACACCAAGGTAACCTGGAAGAGTCTGAAGTCAAAGAGCTTGGTGGTTTGGGTCACAGCACTTATCAGGATTTTGAAAATATGCCTTTTGGGAAAAAGCATGAATGCCAATCTTCAAAACTCATCCTGAACCACCAGATCCTCTCTTTAATAAACTTCAAGATTCATTTTTTTAAAATTCTCTGTGATTCTCTGCGTCAGTGATGGACAACTTCACTGGTTTCCTCAATCACCACCAACAGTGTATGGAACAGAGTCTGAACCATTGATAAGCCATAGCTTTCAGCATCTGCTGGCAGCTTGGAGGTATTTCCATGAATATTTTCTGCTTTCTAGTACGCTGCTGCCAGTCTTTACTGCCCCCATTCTTCAACACATAGCAATGTTCTTATTCTGATAAAGTAATTTTGTAGTGAGGGCAACTGGTAGATGATGACCCCACATGGTACCAAGGGACTATTGATGAGCTATATAACTTACCAGACCTAAGTCATCTGTTCTCGTTTGTCTTGGTTTAGAATTAGTTACTTATCTGCTAGCTTCACGAAATAAAATGCATTTGATGGGTTTAATCCAAATATTAGTGGTCATTCATCAAAATACCCATCTGACATTGGAGATGGTGTTTTTTCAGGGAAACAGAAAACTACAAACAATGTAAGACTGAGCCACTTTCTCTTCACTACAGAAGGGTCCTACAGGACCCAGCTAAAGCATTTTGATTTGTCCAGTGCGATGGAAGTGCTTTCATAGCTGTGTAGGTAAACAGAGCCATCAGTCTCTGGGGCTGTCACTCTCATGTATTTCATCACTATTACATTAGATCACAAGAAACAACCAAAGAAACTTTAATAAAACCACAAACATTGTTGGATTCTTTACAGCACTTTTTCATATATTTTTTTTTTCCAGAGAAGGGAGAACAAAAATCCTGTTGCTTAGCAAAGGTCACTTTTTCAAGTGTCACATATGTTCACTGCCTAAGTATTTCATTACAGCGCAGATAAAAGCCCCAGCTGTCTCCAGTGGTTTTGTGATGCCATGTTTTATTTATTACCTTTTGTAACTTTATTCATCATAAAGGACACCTGGGTGTCCTTTTCTTAACCTCCAGTTGAATTTAATTCTGAATGGCAATTCAAACCAGAGCAAAAAAAAAAATAAACCCACACCAAATGAAACAACAAACCAAACAAACAAAAGAAGCCAAAACCAACCAACCAACAAAACAAACAAAACCCATATATCTTTAAAATATTTGAATTTTTTTCCATTACATTATTCAGTTAGATTTATTTCTGCCAAGAAAACTGAGTGTGTCCTTTTCTTACGGGAAAAGATCTGAATGGTCTGATACATATTACTGTATAAAAGCAGATCACTGTGTGCATTGGTATTCGTAGGTCCTGGCATTATCTCTAAAGAGAGAAAGTTAAGAGATAATATTTATCTTTTGCTGCACAGACTCTCTTTCAGCCCACATAAAAAAAAATATCAAACAAACAAAACTCAGCAAAAATACCACCAACCAGATTGTTGTGGGTTCGTTTTGGTTTGGGTTGTTGTTGTTGTTGTTGTCTTGGTGTGTGGGGTATTATTTTGTTTTCTTCTGGTTGTTTGGGTTGTTTGTTAAGTTTGTTTGATTGTTTCTTTTTTCCTTGCAAAATACAGAATCCGAGCTTGGGCAG
Source organism: Pampusana beccarii (assembly GCA_013399365.1). Classification (NCBI taxonomy): domain Eukaryota; kingdom Metazoa; phylum Chordata; class Aves; order Columbiformes; family Columbidae; genus Pampusana; species Pampusana beccarii. The sequence continues at coordinate 998,448 of VWYH01004777.1, read as the reverse complement.
AATGGAAGTACTCTAAGGTTAAAAAATTGAGCTTCAAAGGGATAAAGCAGAAAGATACCTCCATGAGGGATTATTAAAAAACCCAAACAAACAACAACAAAACAGCAAGCAAACAAACAAACAAAAACAACAAAAGCCACTCAGGCCTGTGGATAGTTAGATATGTCACTCTATTCTCAAAACTAACAAACAGAATGTATCAAAGGACCCATCTCCTCCCATTCTCTTCAATTCCTTTGGAAAAAGAGGCAGTGACTTCAACAACCCTCCGAGTAGAGGGGCTACAAATATCTTCTTGATAACATGGATTGTACCAAATTGTACTGTATTTTAAAAATATGTGATATAACGGTGCAAAAAAAAAGTGATTAAATCTTGACTTCCTTCCAGTGATTCTTACTGATCAGTGTCTCAGTTCTGGGAAGTCAAGGTTAATATACAAGTCCAAATGAGGACCATGCAAAAGAATCAGCAATTTCTGCTGAGTACAGAAGCACTGGTGGGCTGGGGTGTGTTTGGAGCTCGAATCTCAAAGCAAATCGTAAAAGGAACAAGCCAAGCATTATATAATTTGAAAAGCATTCACAGACTCCCCTCTGTGTTTTGCCATGGTAAGTTAAGGTGTGACAAATGGTTGTAAGAAACCAGAAGTTGTATGAGTAAGGATGAATGTACCTACAACGGGATTATGCAGTATCATGGACTAGCTCTGCATGTGCTTACCTGGGTAAAAATCAAAGGTCTTTTTACAAGCAAAAATTCAGTAATAATCTGGGCTGTATAATTAGTCAAACAGAATTAAACAGTCTTCAAATTTGCAAAAGATGCCACAGAGAGAAGGAGGATAAACGGGTCTCTTTCCACCGCAGGTAGAAAGCAATACACATACTTTCCAGGAAGGAAATTTCGCACCTGATTTTACATTAAAGAAATTTTATGATAGGAAGGATAGTGATCTTTGGAAGATACGGTCTACCCTCAGGGGTTTAAAGGCAGCCCCTGTCCTTGGGTGATTTCAAGTGTAGCAAGCGTTGATAAATGACTGTCAGAAAGATGTGTCTGGTTGACCCTGTAATGAGCAAATGACCCTCTGGATCCTAGCAAAGTCTGTTCTGTGGCTCTGCAGTCCTCTGACACCTATCAAAACCCACCACATCTCCTCGGGTTTCACAATATCCTACAGTAAGTGAGAAATGGCATTTCCCTCCCCTCCCTCCTTCTGTTGCACTACATATGGCTCCAGGACTGATCCCTCTGACAAGATTGAGACTGGCAGATTTGTCAGAAAGATTTTAACCGTGAGATGGAGAAGAAGAAAACAGTATGGAAAACTGCGTGTAACAGAAGCACATATGTATAAGGATTTCCAGTGATGCTCTCAGCAGTTTAATGCCATATGATGGGAACTTCACAATTTAAGAAACACTCCTGAGTGATGTGTTCTTCCTGGAAGAACTGAGGGACACTTCAGCAAGCCAATGGCATTGTCCAAGAGACACAGGTGTGAAGGCTTTCTTGCTTCAACACAGTCCCTCTTCAGTTCAACATGAATTTAAAATTGGAGGTGTCAGTTGGGGGAGTTCACTATGCTCAAGGCCACATAAGCACTCAAAACCACCTTTTTCTACCCAGCAGGCAGAAATTATTAATTTTCAGTGGAACAGTGTGAGACACTGCCATGACACTGTCCACCCCCATGTCTCTTGTGGCACTGGTGAGGCCCCACTTTGAATCCTAGGTTCAGTTTTGGGCCCCTCATCATGAGAGAACTTATTGCTGTCTACAACTGCTTGAAAGGAGGTTGGAGCATGGAGGATGTTGGTCTCTTCTCTCAAGTAGCAAGTGATAGGACAAGAGGAAATGGCCTCAAGTTGTGCCAGGTTTAGTTTGGATATTGGGAAAAAAGTGTTCACTGAAAGGGTTGTCAGGTATTGGAACAGGCTGCCCAGGGCAGTGATGGAGTCACCATCCTTGGAGATGATTAAAAAGTGTTTAGCTGAGGTTCTTAGGGACATGATTTAGTGCTAGAGTTACATTATGGTTGGACTCGAGGATCCTGAAAGTCTTTTCCAACCAAAACAATCCTATGATTCTATGATTCTCTCCACACCTCCAGATGGCTGAAAGCTTTTGAGAGGATGTTCATATGGTTGCACCTCATCAGTCTTCTGAAATCAAATGGCACGTGAAAGCAACATGTCCCACTTTTCACTGTATTTATATACTTAATCCTGTCCCTAGATCTCCAAATTATTCAAAACATAAGATTATTAGGATAAAAAGATTAAATCTTAAAGGCCCCACTTATCTACTACAAATTTCCCTTCCACCTCTAAGAAGAAACTACTTAATCTCATCACTGGCTAAATAAAGGTGTGTGTACATGTAGCTGTTGTATGTGAGTACAGGTCAAGAAATTCATACACAGCTCAGGGAAAAATAAGGAAAAAGACCATTTCACCATAAATGCTCTGCTCTTTCCCAAAATTCCCTTACTGTTGTTAATGAATTCTATTAATCTCCTTTGGCCTCCTCTTTTCTACAGAAACTTCTGTAGCTATCTACCTCTCCATCACATAGACTGGAAACTTTGATAAATGGCTCAGATTGATTTGTACATCTCTTGAGGCAGATGAGAAAAACATTTTTAAAAGTATCTGGTGTCCCACAACAAAATCTCATCAAATTTGTGAAGGGGATATAATACAATAACAGAACTGAGTTCAGCGCCATGCAAATACCATGTACCCCCATATTTCCAGCACCCAGTACACAATAAAATGCAAGTACTAGCCTGAAGGACAGGAGAAGATGGAACCTGAGTCCATTATATTTGGTAAATCTTTGCCAAATCTCTATTCCATGTTCTTTCACCCCCTCCTTCCAGTACTATCCAGCTGTTGTAGCAGCCATTGCCATTGCTATTGCTGGTCTGCAAAACACGGGCTATGTGAGCCACAGTCCTGGTCCTACAATTTTGCTCATTGCAAAACATTTTACTGTATACCGCGGTTTTCCTACAATCTACATTTTTTTTTGCTTTCTTTGCATGAAAATCAGAGCAAGGTGGAGACTGTCGCTTGCCCACAAACTATCCTGGCACAGGTATGAAACATGTCAATAATAAGCCCCAGAATAAGAGCCTCACATTGCAAACATACCCTTGGACAGCCGGTCTAGTTAGCTTTGGAAATTTTGACAGATGACTCTTTGAGTCAGACTGGATTCCCAGTTCTGTTCCTACCTAATCAAGTGGAAAGTCGACAAAATTTCTAGTGGGTTAAGGAACCTACAGTTGTACAGCCTAAGTAGTACCTGGAAGTACTTATGAGTTGCTGCAGCCCTCTTTAGTTATCCGCCAATGCAGGCTGTGTGGCTATCTGCTGCTGTCACCAATGAAGGGGAAAAATAGGATCTGCAGCACTCCCTCAAGGACCAGTTCATTTGTTTTCTCATTTTTTGGTTCGACATTATGTATGAGCACTTAACGTGGATTTGAAGGGTACAATTCCCTGAATGCACCAAACAAAGTGGTAGACCCTAATTTTGAATTTCCCTGGAGCTGGGGAGAAAAAGTGTTTGTCAGAACTAATAATGGGTGAATCCCAAAATGGGCTGTGAAGAGAAATTGTCTAATCCTAGTCATTTCCCTTGACAGCCAGCTCCACGTTTGCTGGGAGATTCTGCCTGGAAATATTTTATTCAATAACATGTTTTGTCTATATGGACCTATTTCAATACAGTTCCACTCCGGGAGAGCCATCTAAAGAATTCAAGCTCCACACGTCAACCATTAGATAGTCAAGTATGGAAATGTTAATTTTTGCTTTGATGTATTCTCTATTTTTACTTTAATTAGAGGAAGTCCCCAAATCAATCTGTTAGAAAGCACTTACCCACAGTGGAGGCTGGAGGTTTTTAATGGAAAGGGCTTTAGTAACAAACAATATATCACCACAATAATAAAGAAGAACCAAATAGCAACATCAGGGAACGAGTAAGCAACGAGATTCTTCCCAAAGCAGAACACTTCTCATTGTACAAGATGCATTAGCATCTTTAATACAATGTTAGGAAACAGAGCTTATTTCTTTTAGGGAGCAGACCTAATTCGACAGAAAAAAACATATGTCTTCCCATATGATTTAGCATCTGGGTCTCCATGGTGTAACACACCATTGGAGGTAACAATTAATGTCTTACTTCCGCCCTGCTAAGAGCTATTACTTATTACACTGTATTCCCACTGTGCCTTCTCTTTCCTGAAAGGTATATACATCCACTGATGTTCAAGAAGTACCTACGCAGAGTCCTTCGGTTCTATACAGAAACTCTCTTTGGGCCAGGGAAAATAGCTCCTTACTTGAGTATCTGGGACTGCCTGGCTGTTTCAGTAATTAAGTCTCAGACCACATGGTTGGCTGGACCTTTTAGAAACTGTGTTTATGCTGTAAAACAACTCATGTGAAGTGAAATCTTCCACGTTTGAGCATTCTGCCTCCAGGCTAATGGCGTAATTATGTGAAAACCACACTGTATCCCTGAGGATGGATCTTTTTATTCACAGAGCAAACAATTTTATTTATTTATTTATTTCACTTGAAAGAAAAATAAAACATCGCTCTTCATTCATTGTATATTCAGTAATATGCTCAAGGCGCATTGTTTGGATGAAGTATGCGTAAGGATATTTCCCTGTGAAATATAAAGTAATATGTATATTATAAAAACCAAAATAGTCAGTTTTGCCATGATGTTTACTGAATTTAAATGTGCTGATTCTGGTAATAATCTATTCTATGGCTTCTTAAATATATGCATTAGATTTGTGCCCATTAAAAGTACATTAACTGTAGATGAGGAGGTTCAACTAAACAGTAAAATCCAGCTTCAACCTGAAGGTTAGATTTGCAGTTTAAACAGAGGGTGAGAACCACAGTGAGCTGAAGTAGTTTCTAAATGTCATGAAAGATATTTAAAGTTATTTTTTCCTTAATTCCCCTTTGTTTATCTCACTACAGACTGGAGAGGATGAATGTATTGATGGTGGCAAGGTCATTAAGCAGTCAGTTAATGGGAAACAAATAATTATTGTGAAGTGATATGTGTTTGCTAGAGATAAAGGTAGGCCAGGTAACATATTGCTTTTGAAGTAATTTAATCTTTTTAAACAGTTACATGGAATATTAAAAGATGTTTTAGGAATTTTTTTTTTATTTTCATACACTAAAACAAGATAAATGGTAGATTATTAAGTCAATAAGCACTATTTAAGTTCCTTAAGGAAGACAAGACTTTAACTGTTCTTATTCCAACCTCTCTCAAGTACAGTAGAAACCAGACCAAGGATAGATGTCGGAGTTTTTACATGGATACAAATATTTTCTCTCTATTTTATCTAGAACATTTCTTTTTTATCTATAATTTTATTTATAATACTTTTAATTGCATAATTTATTTTTGTTAACTGTCCCTGTTTGTTTGGTACTTCATTTAACATTAACTGGTAATATTTTGTATTCATGGACATCATACTACGAAACATCATTTGAAAATACCTGAGAACATACCTTGAATTCTCACAGTAAAAGATACTTGGTGTGAAAACATCTTCACGGTCTTATAAAAAAAATAACCGAAGGAATGCAAGAATGTGGTACAAGGCTGTCAACTCTTCTCAGTCTGTGTATAAGACCCATGGAGTCTTTTCCCAACAAAAGCAAACCTCTATATGCTCAGCTCACTCCTGCATCCAAGGTTAATGCGTTATCCCATCTGTTATAAAAAATAAGAGTTTCTCCAGCGAACAGCCAGTTTGCATTAGAGTTGGCTGTAAAAGGCATTGGTGTAAACAATAAGTCTTTTGATGTAACTGACATTGCTTGAATGGTTTCTGAGTTTTATGCAATTGCTGATACTTTGCGGAGGTACCTGCAAGGCAAAGCATTTCAGGGCAGGTAGGAAGTTTTAAGCTTGGAAGAAACCCCACAAACCTGAAATTATATTCAAGGTACGTTGTATATTAACATCATCACTGTATACCTTTTAACAGAGGATATGAATTGAAGACAGAAAACAGGGAAACCCTAAAGCAGATTGCTTTGTGGTATAGCTTAGTTACCATTTTTTGGGGGGTTCCCCCTTTTGAGCTGGGCTCTTTTATCTGTAAGGGCTCTGCCATGTAGAGCAACCAGCAGTCATGTTATTTCTTTCCTGCTGAAAACAACCCTGGTTTGTCTTCTTTCTTCGAGATTTGCTTTATGAGCTCTTTCTGATCTCTTTGACAAAGATAGAGACTTCAAACGATGATAGTGTGAGAGGTACATTATGTGTTTCAAGCGCATGATCTGATCCATAAACATGTTTCCCTGCCAAGAACGCTGGCTCTGCTGCTCACTGAACACTGGGATGTTGAACACCTGACTTTTTTAAGGTATTGGTAACTGATTCTCTCTTTGTGTGTCAAGAACGGATGCCTAAAATGGGATAATTGGAAGGATAAAGAGAGTAGCTGTGCAAATTTTCCCTTTCTGGGTCTGCAGTCTGAATTATTGCGAACAGGTCACTTTGCAGAAGGCAGTTGTAATATTTCAGGAGCTATAGAACTTAGAAAACCTGAACACTTTCATTTCCTGATTTGGGGTCTCTGCAAAACACAGGACAAAACAACCTTGCTTTCTTATATATCTTCTCTCCTTCTTCTCCCCATTCACCACCTGCCACTCCCCCAGAGAAAGTAAAAGGGCATAAAACCATCAGCTATCAAGTGACCTGAGCACTTGGAGTGGGAGGGAAGTTTCTAAACGAGGAAGGTGAAATCACTGAGTTTCTCCATAAAATCAAATCAAATAAAATAAAACAGCTGAACACATGCAATGAAGTCATTGAAGATAATGTGGATGAAAATGCTAAGGTCTTCTGTGTAGTACAGGTTGGTCCCACATAAAAGAACTAAAAATGAATTCTGCTATATTTTGGAGATGCACAATTCAGCTATCTCCATATCAGCTGAGCGTTTAGGTTCTCATTATAGTTAACAAGCATAGAATTATAGAATCATAGAGTCATTTTGGTTGGAAAAGACCTTTAAGATCATCCAGTCCAACTGTTAACCTAGCACTGTCACTAAACCATGTCCCTAAGAACATCATCTACGCACATCTTTTAAACCCCTCCAGGGATAGTGACTCCACCACTTCCTTGGGCAGCCTGTTCCAATACCTCACAACCTCTTCTGTGAAGACATTTTTCCTAATATCCAATATAACCCCCCTGGCAACTTGAGGCCATTTCTCTATAGTCAGTAGAGTCAACAGAGATGTGATTCATCTCAACAAACATGAGCATCTTGGTTTAAGACGAGTTGAATTTCACCCATTATTGATGTGAAGTCCTTCTCCATGTGTATCAGGGAGCCCAGGCTGACATGCATACTCAGGGTGGGACAAACTTACATTGCAGACACCTACATTTAAACAAAATATTGAGGATTTACCCGCTTTGATGGGTACAGATTTTATCTGCTGGCACTTAATGGAGTTGCTCTTGTCTTTCAATACGCCTTTGCATCCCTCTGTATCACTAACACTCTTTCAAAATGACACTAAAACCAGGAAATGCACGGAAATGCGAGGTTTTATTGCATTGCATGCAGGGTTCGACAGCAAGAAACTTAGGCTTGATTCTCAACCAGACAGGCTGAGGATTATGTGAAATGCACCTGACCTCCCATGGTCACTTTTGCATCCGTCCTTCCTTGTCATATTTGCACAGGACAGTCCTTAGGGCTAAAGTTGCCTTTGAGAAAATGCATCTGTAACCTGTATCACATCAGGTCTCTGACCTCAGCGGAGAGTGCCAGCTGCTATCAGCGTAACAGCAAAAAGCTGCAAAAGGAAACAGGGGAGCTCTTATGTATGTTACCAGGAATATAAAAATAGAGGGAAACAGGCAGAGAGACAGATGGTGGAAACAACAGGCAGGATAAGTAGAATTAATCTAATAAACTCTGCTAGTATAAAAGCTGGGTTTCTAGCCTAAATGAGTTCTTTGGTAGACAACTGACTGGAGCGGCCAGAAAGTGAATTTTTTCCTTGTAATACAGATAGCTAAAACAGGGTACAGTTTGAACATGCTCCAGTAACAATTTACCTGAAATTCAGCCTGTAATTTTATCCCACTCTAGTTTATCTTGGTCCCTTTTCCAAATGGAAAGGCTAAAAACTGTGTGGTTTTATTGTGTTCTACAGGACAGCTGTGAACCTCAAAAGTCTGAGTTGAAATTAAGACTGCTTTTGCATTAAGGAATTTTCTAACTTGATATGCTGGCACGTTACCCAACATCACTATTTCGCTAGACACAAAACAGTTTACAATCCACGTTTTGTTTTTGTTTTTGTTTTTGTTTTAATATAAATATAGTATTTCACTTCTGTTCATTTTTTTAAAAAATAAAGCTTTTAAAATTTTCATTATATTGAAAACATTGCCGCTGATTTTCTCCCTCTCTACCTTTATACTGCCTGTAAATCAGATGCAATAATAACTTCTGAGAAGCTAGAAGGAGCATATTTATCTCTCAGGGAAAGTTATGAGGATGACAGCTCAGTGCTTCAGCAGCGTCAGAGCTGTTACATTTCCATTCATTAACTTTCCCTTTTTCTATATAAAACCACATAATTGGGACTTCCCTTAGTGGAAACATTTAGTGCGTCTTTAATGGGCAACTCAGGATCACAGCACTTTAAGCCTGAATCTAAGAGTTATTGAGAGCTTCCTGAGAGCTGCCAAATGCTGCATGTTCCCATAGACTCAGCATCTTGCAGGATTAGATTCTCATAATATTTTTAGTGTTAATAATGTCAAATCCTCTGTAGTACTTTTGTAATCTATTTACAAAAATGTCACATGCAGAGCTTCTCAAAAATTATCTGACTATTCATTTCCTCAAGTACAGTTTCTCCAAGCCTAAAGTTTTTATAATGATGTCATTTTGTTTCTCTTCTTCCACATGAAGTTGCTGGTTAAAATGAATGAGAGAAACAAGTCCTACTTCCATACTGCTTGTGGTGAGCTTGAGAGTGAAAACTAATCTGAAGCAGACCAACAAAGGTTTGATCATGGTGGTTTTGATCCACCAGTGCCCGCTTAGAAATGTGGGAAGAAGTTTTGGGTTTGTCAGATTTTCGTTTTCGCACTTATGAGATCATTTGTTAATTTTTTTTTTTGAGGTTCACCTGAACCTGCAGCCTTCAGGAAAGAGGAGTTAGATCAGAGTTAGAGCACCACTCCATGGGACTCTGAGAGTTTCATGTCATTCTGCCATGGGTTTTATGTATAAACCAGGGTCTCAAAATTCAGCACCCAGAAAATGAAGAACACCTAAGGAATAAAATGAAGAACATGTAAGGAATAAGGATCACAGAAGAAGCCACTTGCTATGACCACAAGTGTGTTTACAGAAGCGAGAACCTGTCCAGAAAGAAACATCCAAGCACAACTTGTCTTTGAGAAGAAACTGTTCTCTGATTTCACAGAATCACAGAATGTTAGGGATTGGAAGGGACCTTGGAAGATCATCTAGTTCCTTTCCTGATAAACTTTATGTCCCTCAAAGGCTGCAGTGAATCCCAGAGACACAGCCTCCTTCTTATATGATCTTGCTACATCCCCAGAGCAAGTTGGGAATTTTTCACGTAACAAAATGTGGTATCATGATGCTTGAGAAAGGCTGTTGTGTGTGTTTGACATTCCAATACTAAAAATATTATTTAAATTTGCTCCCACAGTAAAGCAGGTAACACTGAAACAAATCCCTCAACATGCCTATTATGAAAAACTGCTATTCCAGTGCAGTCGTCACATAGGCATTGAACCAAGAAAGATTGAAAATGTCTGTTTTCTGTTTCTAAAAGCAATTGGCAAAATTCAAAACTCAGCCACTTTAAGATGACATTTGATTATGTTTTTTATAGCACCTGGTGTTCAGACCCACCCCACATCCAAGATCCTCCTTGCTGTGATAAACCGCGACACACAACAGGCCAACACAAAGGTATTAAATAAAGGAATATCAATATGGACAACTCAATTTCTTGTTACCTAAACTGAGATTTTTATTCTTTTATTCTCTTCGCTGCTTGGCTTTAAGTATCTCTTCTCTATTACTACTCACAACTCTAGAGTCAGGTATGAGAGGGGAGCAGATACTCCTGGAGAAGAAACAACTTTTTTTTTTTTTTGGAGATGCTTTTCTCTTAACTCCCCCCCTCTCACTTCATAGAACAGTGACTAAAAATGGTTGTCTTCATGAAAGTCTGGACCGTGTTTTCTTTAAAGTTTTCTGACGTGCTATTCAGCCTGTCCCAGAGGATGAAACACCAAACTTCGTGTTTGCTGCTGTTCATGCAGTCACTGAAAATTACTGTGGAAAAGGGGTTAGAAACATCTGGTCACATATTTGTTGGGATCTTCAAAGGATCAGGGACCTGCTTCTGCGAAGAAGGAAAAGTAAGGGAATAATAAATCCAGAAGCAAAGATTAATGTTAGAATTATATGTCAGGAGGGATGTTGTTGTGCTCACCTCGTGTGACACTTAGTATAAAACAGTCTATATTAATTCAGCTCCAGGTATTCTGATCCTTAATTGACTGCTCCATCTAATTCACACTGGACAGAAACACAGTCCTCTAGTTCTAAAACAGTCAACCTGAGAACATATACAAGCTGGAAATTCAGACAAAGTTTCTAAACTCTGGAGCGGTAAAATTCTAGGACAGCCTCTGACTGAAGGCATGGCAGAAAAAAATTTGACTTCCTTGAGACAGAATATGAAGACTTGTCAACAGGGTCATATGAGGTAGTTGGCTGCAATAATTGGGTCTGGATTTGATGACATTGACAATTTCTCCTGCCTTATGCTCCTAATTAATGCTGAGTTCCATGAAGGGCACATGGTGAAGAAGACTGAAAATATTTTATAAGAGAAATTGATCGTTACATGATCAGGCTCAATTCCACATTTTGACATGACTGGAGAGAAACTTTTCTCAGTACTGATGAAATTAGAAATAGTTCAGGGGAAAAAAAAAAGTGGTTATTAATAGCTGTTTCTTAAGTCTACATACACCGAGGAGCAATGCTATTTTTGAAAAGATGTGTGCTTCAAAGACCAGATGTCTTCTGTTCTATTAGTGAGATAAATCCGTTTGTTTATAAAGGTCAATCTCTCTTTAGATGCATAATGGAGAAACTTCATATGGGAGCCTAATCATCTTGTGCTCCCTTTCTAGCTTTCAAAAGAGGAAGGCACAGCAAGAGGATGAGTTTGTTCACTCTAAAATTGCTTTTATGCTCCAGAGACACCTGTCTCTCCACCAAAACTCAAGAGAAAATACTAACTGAAACACATGAATCCCAAACTCCCTAAAAGAACCATGTCCAAAAGTTATATATATATATATATATATAAAAAACTTTCTAATTACATAAGAGTTATACCAATCAATAATTTTAACATTGGGATTACTAGATTTTATGTCCTAACTTTCTGAGTCAAATTCTTTGTTTAAATAAACATTGCATTGGCCTTGCAGATTCAGAGTTGTGAGGACCCAGAAAGGCAAAGTTCTTGGGATTTATTTTTACACTTGTGCCAAGAGATTAAAACCGGTAGCGCATCCCTGTTGGAATTTGCAGACAGAGACACTGCTTAGAGCACAGAAAGATCAAATTATAAATAATTTCTAATTTCTTGGTTTGGAATCTATGATAAGGATATTTTGTTACTAGAAATCAGGAAACAACCGCCAAACTCACCTTGATTATCCAGTGACTTTTTTTGTCCAAGAGAAAATTCACCAAGAAAAGAAAATTGAGTTGCATGACGTTTTCAGGAGTAATGTAGGAGAATCCATGCTTCTTGCTTGTCTAAGAGGACCAACAGTGCTGACTGATACATCTTTATGGGGCTGAAAACTAAAATGCATTGAAGCTTTGGCACATTAGGTCACATTCTTATTCATATTTCCCCTTGCCTTCTCCATGCCACATATCAGTCTTAATACAGCACCATGGCTTTTACAGATTGTCACCTTTTTACCAAGCTTATTTGCTCTTTTAGTGCACTCTGACTTTGCTTAAATTACTGCTGGATAAAATATTTTGTGCTGCTCTCAGCCTCACCCAGCTAAATACCATTCCTGAAAATATTTTGTCCTATTTTGCCTTTTACGGTTCCAGAAAAGGTGGAAGATGAGCTTATATCCTCGGGCTTATTTGTAATATTAAGAATAATTTGCTGAGTTTTGATTTGAGATTTTTAAAAGCAAGTTGCAGTCATTCATGACACTTCCTACAAACCTTGCAAGTAAGATTAGCTTGATTTTGGAGATCGGAAGTTTGAAAGGTAGAGAAGTTAAATGTTTGACCAAAGGCCCCTCTAACAAAAAGAGGTTAGCATACCTAATTCCCAAATTGCTAATCTGGACACAGAGATGTTTGTCTGGTGATTTGTTCACATGGTGGCATTAACAACTTTGATCACCAGGAGCTGGGCTGAACTTTTAGTCAGAGAAATTAGAAATTTCTTGCCTTGTTTTCTAAGAGAAAGATAAAATGTAGAGAATGTGGGATGTCGGGTTTCTGACCTCATCCAGAGTTTTTTAAAAGCTGAGCTACATGAATCTGAAGAAGATTTGCATTTGGATTTTAATTTCCATTTGATGCTACTCTTCGCTTCTTAAACTGACTATTTTTGGCATCAAAAGCAGGCACTGTACTCTGTTCTCCTTAGCAAGTTCCCGACACTCCTATTTTTGTGACATATGTCAGCAAAGTAAAGGCAACAGTTTGGAAAAAAATGGGAGCACTTACCAATATATACCAGGAGAGAAAAATAATGGCGTTATGATGGCTCTTCTATTAATTTCATTTAAACATAATGTGTCATTTCCCATTGTCAAGCAATAAATGTTCACGAAAGAAAGTAACATAAAGCATATGGAAATGTTTAAGAAATATATAAATGAGGTAATTTTAATAACCACTTATATGCTTTAAATGAAAGAAAACTCTGTTAAAGTAGACTATTTAATACAAGGATCAGTACACTAAATTTTCCTTTTGTGATTGCCTGAGCTATGGCTACCTACTATATTCTAAAGTAAGCAAATGTTTTCCAATTTGGGGCTGGTGGTTTGTGGGGTTCTTTTGTTTGTTTGGTGGTTGGTTTGTTGGCTTGGTTTGGGGTTTTTTTTTTGTCTGCAACTTGAAGATTTTCCTTGGCCTGTAGAGGGAATTCTGTCAACTGTCCAGATAACTGAGCTAATCATGAGTCTACTATATTAAAGGCAGGCAGCTCAAAGATTACAGCTCCAGATCTACAGCCCAGAAATGAGAGTTTTTCACCTGTGACCTTAGCGTGTGGGTTCTCCTGGCTCTTTGTTGGTGTACTGCAATATTTCTCAGTAGCCCAAGACTGAAGAATATAATATCCATTTGACACTTGGAAGAGAATTTAAGCAGGGTGAACTGCAAATACCTGTGTTTGGCCTGGGCACCAAATTCAGTGATTCTGTATTTGCAGACTGCAGGAAATCTTTCTTTGCACAGGGGGAAAAAAAAAAAAAAAGAAATGTTAATGTCTTATTTATGTCTCCTGACTAGAACAATCTTAGTGGTGCAATTCTATGCTGCCGTCAGTCAGATAAGCAAAATGAGTACGTAATTGTTTCATGGGGTTCTAATGAAAACTTCAAAGTGATGTGATCAGATACATTCCAATGTACCCTAAAACCACTACTGCCATAACCGTGATGAGTGAACATGTTGAAATTTGAGGCTAAATTGTGTGACTAATTCTGAGTTTATTGAAATGAACAAGGACAAATGAGGTACTACTTTCCCTCTCAGATACACAATCAATTTTAGAAGGGTTGTAGCACCTTTATCATCAGTTTTTAAGCTGTAAATCACATCAGAGATTGGACTTTGCACTTTGGCTGCAGCTACTGTTGGGCACCTTGACTCCTTGTGTAGATAGTAAAAAAAAAAAAAAAAAGAAAATATTTGCATGTTAACATGGTCCATTACTGAGGTTTTAGCACCAGGACACTCTTTGGCACATTTCTAGGCATGGTTCATATCTTTTTTTGTCATTAATCACATTCATAATTTACTTATTTGCCTGTTTCTGACCTCATGTAACTAACTCAGCCACATAACCAGGGTAAAATGTTGCAAAAGGCTTTTGACAAGAGTATTCTGTAGCCTGAAAGGCAAAACATTCATTTAAGATGTTAGATAGAAGGTTTTAAACACCTGAAGCCAAGAGGGTACTACAATTCAGGCCTCCCGTTTCCCAAGTGAACATGCAACACAAAGAGCTGGGCTATTATGGTAAAGGTATGTATTACCATTTAATTCTCAAAAGAGCCAGACTTGCACCGGTAGGTCACGTTGCAGTCCCAGACACCATCATATGGGTAGCACATAGGCTGAGAATTGTGAAAGAAGCTTAAAGTGTTGCTGCTTGCTCTGCACCTGTTTTTACATAGAGAAATTAAATTTGCACACTTGTCAATCCGCTGTTGTTCACCAGCTTCTTACCACATACACGTAAATGCAGCATAATCATTTTTTGAAAGATGTTACATGGAAACCTGTCAGAAAGAGCTTTGATATCGCTGATTTTTAAGCACACTTCACACTTTTTAATGCAATAAATAAATAAATACAAGAGAATTGACTGGAAAAACTGTAATTAAGAGGAAAACTTCAGTAAGACTTGACAAAAAGAATGAACATAAAAGATGCCTGGAAATGTCTGTCATGCGTACAAAGCAGCTAGGTTCTTCAAAAAATACAACAGAACATAACAACAGCTTCATTCTCAATTGCTAGCACATACATTACACTTCTGAGATGAGACATCCTTCTTAGCTGGTATGTCTAAGTGCACAATATATCCTCAACGAGGACAGGAGTTTCTTCCAATTATCCCAAGCCGTGTGTGTGAAAGAAGGTAGAAAAACATGTACAATAAAATCTATCCCCATCTTTAACTTGCAGCAAAATAGACATAAGACGTCAGAAAGTGAACTCTGGGAGTGTGTTGACTTGACAATACTGAACTCAGTTGCAGCAAAAATTGTCAGAAAAGACTCATGGGAAGATCGTCTCACTTTGGGGCTGCTGGCTGAACTTCATGCCTTTTAGCCCTGGTTTCTACAGTTTTATGGTTAAGTGTGCCCAAACTTGTGTTTGTTGAAACAAAGAGTTGTTATACTACGACTGGTTATTTTTTGTTCGTTTGTTTGCTTGTTTGTTAATTTTTGTGTTTGTTTGTTTGTTTGTTTGTTTTCAATTCCTATCAAAGGCCAATCAAAATTAAGCAAATTAATTCAAAATGGAATTACTGTTAACAAAAGCTGAGTACTTCCTGCTCTCAATAAATCTGTATGCATGCCTAAAATCCCACTCTGATATCCAGCAGCAGCTACAAATTGCAGAAACATTAAACTTTATACCAAGGAGTTTGTCTAAACTCTTTCCATCTGGTCAAAATGCCAGGCTTCTTTAACAGATGTACTCCCAACCTCTGTCAGAGACTGTTTTGGGAACATCCACTTTCTTCCCAAACAAGATCTACACAGATAATCTGAGTAATGTTATTAATCTACATATAACATGCCCTGAAAGATACTAATCGTGTTCACATGGATGTCATTTAGTCAGTTGTTTCTCACGGTGATATCAAGTGCAATCATACCAGTCTCTATGTTCATCTAGGCCTTGAGGACTCAAGACTATTTCAGTCTAAATGACCTATGTTTGTTCGCTTTTTCCATGGAAAATCAATGATGTGCCAGGATACATGAAGAAATCCCTTATACAGTTAGCAAATTGCAGTTAAGTTTTCCAGGTTTCATGGTCTTTCTGAAAGTTGATCCTGAATTACGTATGTGTTTGAAAGTTGTGTAGCACTGCCCTGGTGTCCCTGATGGTGTTTGTACCTTGAAAGTTATAAGAAGTATTTATTTCAAGCAGTTTTTGGCAGGGTAATGAGAGGCTGAGGCTAGGGAGCATAAAACTCAATTATGCGAAGTGTGTTATGTATGTGTGTTTTCATGATTTGTATTGATTCATGTGCATGACAGATTGGTTATAAATTGGGTAATATATTGGCTTGTAAATGAAATATATTGTATTGCAGGAGCATATTAGGTGGTGTATTGAATTCTCAGGGCCACTATGACATTTTATTTGTGGGTGTAAAGGATCTCTGTTATTTTGTGTGTGTGTGTTTGGTATAATTGCTTTACAGGGGTGACACCTGGGTCATTCATGGAAATATGTTGGCACCACAATATGACAGGTCACTGAGTGCCCTTGCCATCGTCAGGTGAAAAGATGAGTCTGCCCCTCAGTGAGTGAAGAGTCTCCTTCCAAGCCAATGGTCACAACTTGTCAACCTCACAAGGTCAACATCTGCCGATGTATAGATTGACATACCATGCTCCTTTCAGGACTAAATCTGGATCACATTCTTTTTAGATAACACCGAAGCCACCACCACAAAAACAAAGAAAGAAAGAAACAATTAAAAAACAAACAAACAAACAACATCAACAAAACCCTTTCTTTTGTAGTCACTGAATGTAGTACTACCCATACATGGACATCCCTCTGAAAAGAAAATGCCAATGAACAAATTCTAGTAAAGAGTGAGTAGGAAATGGGAAATTTTGAAGGCAGAAATGTCGAAAATCTGTTCTTACTTTTCTTTTACAAAAATATCTCTTATGGCCTGCAGATAGAGTAAGAAAACACTTTGTCCCTCCGCACTGATGTTTCTGGCTGGAAAAAATACAGAAGGAAATGCTAAAAAGTTTGTTTCTTCTAGAGTAGGAAGTGAAAAGAAGATTTATGTCACTTTATTATTTATATTACTTCTTATAGTTGCAAAAGTATTTCAATAATTTTTATAGAGCTCAATTATACCATAGCCAATTGATATGAGTGATTTCAGTACATTTTAATATGCTGTTTAAAATCTCCAGTGTAAAATATTCTTAATGCATGGCATAAAATATATAGCAATCTCTTTTAATGTAACTAAGTCCCGGCTTCATTTTGTGGCTAAAATGCAGGAAGGATAAAGACTGATTTTGTATTAGTCTACAGAGATGTTTAGCTCACTTCAGCTGAAGTTCTGTCAGTATTTCCACTTCTAAATTGGCAACAAGGTCTTGTAGCGGGGTGTGTTTACTTATGTT
Organism: Pampusana beccarii; assembly: GCA_013399365.1. NCBI lineage: Eukaryota > Metazoa > Chordata > Aves > Columbiformes > Columbidae > Pampusana > Pampusana beccarii. Next base: position 981,171 of record VWYH01004777.1, on the reverse strand, counting down.
TTGGGGAATAATTATTTCTCCTGTTCTTGTTTTTTGATTATTCTTGGCTATGTGAAAATCTGTGCTTTGTGCCACACTGGAGGTTAGGTATGTTTATCAAAGTACCTCCTCTTAGCTTTAGTTTCTGAGGATCAAGTGTTCAACACAGCTACAGTAGTGTGCAAGTGGTAATTATGAATCTACTTTCTTTTTGGGATACACTTGAGCTGGAGATTTGCCATCACTCAAGTTTTCTGGCATCGGTATTTACCTACCTGATACCTCCTTTGGCATCCTGTCCTTTAGGCAGGAGTCTGTGGAAGACCATGAGTGGAAGTAATGCTTGTGCTATGAGATGTTGCTTGTACTAAACAGAAGTATTCATGAGTTTCCAAATATATGGTGACAAACACTTTACAACACTGATTTTGATGTAGCAGCTGGGAAACAGTAGTAGTGTGAGGTGATGGAGTATAATTTTTCCTCTGTGGAGGAAATATTCTATCTAGGTCTCAAGAGATGAAGCCTCCAAAAATGAAGGGCAAGTCTCCAAAAAACTACAAGGTAATTAAGAGANCCTATCATTGGTTGTCACCCAGAAGAGCCTGGCTCCATCCTCCTGACGCTCACCCTTTCCATATTTATAAGCATTAATGAGGTCACCCCTCAATCTCCTCCAAGCTCAAGAGCCCCAGCTCCCTCAGCCTTTCCTCACACGGCAGATGCTCCATTCCCTTCAGCATCTTTGTGGCTGCGCTGGACTCTCTCCAGCAGTTCCCTGTTTAGAGACGTTTAGGTAAAACAGTATGTCCATACTCTACTGAATAATGCCTTGTAGAGGTGCTAGTTTCCAAAACTAGTCCAAAACTGCAAGGCTGCTTTAACACATGATTAGCAGCGACGACATGACTAATCCCCTTCTGGGGCTCTTGGAGTCCCACCACCCGGGTCCTTTCTTTCCACAGTCTGAGGTGCTGTGTGCTCTTTGTGTTGGTTTCTTCTGCTGTGTAGATCTGCCACCAGGCAAAGTCTTTGAAGATGAAAGAAGCTTTGAATTTGTGAGCACTGAGTGGTAATTCCTGCCTCCTGTCTTCAGTACTGTCACTCTTTTGAACTTTCATCCGCTTATATTATGAACCTGCACTATAGAATTTTTTTACAACGAGGGTGGTGAAACTCTGGCCCAGGTTGCCCAGCGAGGTGGTGGATGCCCCATCCCTGAAGACGTCCCAGGCCAGGCTGGACGGGGCTCTGAGCAACCTGAGCTGGTGAAGATGTCCCTGCTTGGACTAGATGGCTTTTGAAGTCCCTTCCAAACCAAACTATTCTATGATTTAATGATACAACCCCTGAGAAAGACAGCATGTCAGCACAGGATTCTTGTGGCTGCAGCACAAGCTGATGCCAGACCCTGAGGCTGTGTGCATCTCTCCTGAGTCATCTGTACAAAGGAAAGTAATAGTCTTAATTAAGTGGCAACCTGTAGCAGTGGTGTGTGACTTGACTAGCAGGCTTAAGTATGCTTAGAAGTCTAACGTCTCTGAAATAAGATTTCTTCAAATTAATAATATTTCCCAGACAAGCAGGAGGAAGATGAACAGCCTGATGTTTTGTGGCAAATTAAATGCCAAGTAGTCTTTAAGGTGGGAATATTCACCTACATAAACACGGTGAAATGAAATGTTCTTACTACTATTATTTTCTCTGAGACTACTAGCCAAGGTACTGCACATTTTATATGAGTAATAAGATATTCCCAAAGATTTTCCTGCCAGGACACCAAGACCAGGTACGAAAATAAAAGGAAAAGCAACAATGATGGATGAAGGTAGCACTGATTCAATAAATATTTCTGCTTCAATGAACATGAAGCATCGACACAGCATCCATGCTGAATTTTTGACTATTTTTTTTTTCTGAACAAGGAAGGGATGTCAATGTATCTTCCCTTTGCATCTACTTTGCCTCTCTGGTCTGCCTGTTTGCACCTGGTCAAGGTGCACTATAGCATGACACCTCCTGGCTGACAACTCTTCCCTTTTCACTTGTGTTTTTCAGACTTCATCAAAGCACTGCTTGAAATTTTTCCACTATAAAAGTACATGTCCAGTCATGAAGTCCTAGCTGCACAGAGTCACACTTGAAAGATTGTGGGTGAAAGATTTGTGGGTGGAGGTGGATAATTTTCTTACATTACAAAACATATATGTTTCCTAATTTATTAAATTCTTATCCCAAAAGTTAAATAACAACTGCATTTCCAAAAAGGCTGAAAGAATCAGAAATTAATCATTTTTCAAATGTATTCCCAAAGGCAAATTTATCAATTTCTATTTATTTCTGCTCTGTTTCATGATAAGTAATTTCTGAGTTCCTGCTTGCCTCCAACATTCAGGTCTCTTCATTCTCTGTGGGAACATGTTCTTTAAAAGAGGAAACTACACTTCCTACCCAAAATACAAATGAACCTTATACAACCTC
>VWYH01004777.1:945897-978641 GCA_013399365.1 Pampusana beccarii | reverse complement strand
CTTCGTGGTGAGGGTACCAGAGCCTGGCCCAGGCTGCCCAGGAAGGTTGTGGAGTCTCCTTCTGTGCAGCCATTCAAACCCGCCTGGATACCTTCTGTGTAACCTCATCTGGGTGTTCCTGCTCCAGTGGGGGATTGGACTGAATGAGCTTTCGAGGTCCCTTCCAATCCCTCACATTCTGTGATTCTGTGATGTAAGATATTAGGAAAATTTGACATGTTGTGGTCATTGAGTGTTAGTGTGAAAGGGTTGCTGTATCCCTGTAAAATATTCCTAGATATTTCAGGCTACGAACTGAGAAACATCATAAGTTAAAAGCAGCATCATAGCTCACACACTACGAAATATAAGCCAGTATCATTGTATTTTCCTGAAGTGAATTTCTAACAGCGTTTGTGAAGGGAGTGTATAATTCTGGGAGTAAAAAGCCCTTTTATCTATCCATCACTATTTGGAAGAGTGAGGTGATTGGCATGTTTTAATTTGAGAGTTACTTTGGTACTTGGTGGAGAAGCAGGTCTTCAATTTAGCTCTAGCCCTGCCGCAGTGACTTTCATTGAACCTCTCTCCAACATCTCTTACACATAGTAGGAATTAAGATTGTTATTATGGAGGCGGCCACTCTGCTGCACTGATGCCCTGTTAAACCCAGCTGTGTTGCAAATGTCTGCAATCTCATCCTTCATCTTTCTGGACTTGTTTTCTGGAGACCTGTGGTCAATGAGCTCTCACTGGACCACATTTCCTTATCTGAGTAATAGAACTGCAGGGAGTGAAGTAATCTCAACACCTTTGTCCAGTTTTCTAGTCCTGTCCTTCTTCTTTTACTTCTTAATCCTGTCAAACATGGTGCCCCACAGCTCAAATATTTAATAATAATTACTAAATAAAGGTGATACACTTGTTAAAGTAACAATGTCAAGAACAGCTGGGATTCCTGTTGTCTAATTGAGCCAAGAAGTAGAAATCCATCTTTCTAGACTTGCCCTTACAGACAACTGAGCAGAACTGGACTTCTCTAGGAACTGAGTTATCCCCTAATTTAGACTCTTGTTTTGGGTCTGGAGACGGTGTCCTCCAAAGATGCGTTTCTCAATTAACGCAACTTAACAACACAATTAATTCTCAATTAACACAATTAAAACAATTAACATGAAATAGCCACCTGAGTTTTATACTGTTAAAGGTAGGTAAAAATTTCATGACCAACCATGCACTCATTCACCAATATCCTGAAAGACTAAACATCAAATAAATAAGGCTAAGAGGAAACTGGCAGGTGTCCTGTCATTTTCTCCTCCATCAAGCATTAGCCTATTAAAAGAAACAAAGAAACAAACCAAAGCAAACCAACAACAACAACAAAACAAACAAAAAAACCCCAAACCAAACCAAACCAAGCAAACAAAACCTAAACAATCACACAAAAACAATAAAAATGAGTGCAGTTGGATTTTTTAAATACTTTAACCACAGTTTAAGTCAAAGTTGGGTTTTTTTGTGACTTTTGCTTTCTAAATTTGCTGGTGAAGTACAAAATAAACATTAATGATGATAATTAAAATGTCTGCACAGGCATGTATGTCCTTTCTTTTCTGTATTTTTTCTGTGGAATTCTTCTTCTGTTAAACTGCAGGCAAAGCTTTTTCTCACTTCCCTGTGATCTTATGTCTCTTATGTTTGAGAACCTTCCTGAGACAAAGAATGGATCCGATTTTTCAAAGGGACAAATTCGACTCTGGGTGACACAAAGCAAATCGAAGATCGTCTTTTAAAAAATCCAAAGATATTACTTGCTTAGTGCAGTTGACATGCTGAGAAGTGTCCTGCCATCCTAACTTCTCCTGGAGACTCAGGGTCATCTTATAGAACTTCATCTGCTCTAGCTCAGTGGAGAGGTGCCCATCAATACTGGCTTTTCATATTGCTTGTGAAGAGCAGCAAGACTGAAAGGAACGCTGTTTCAGGGAGGGATCTCAAATACGAGCAAATCTACAGTTCGCTGTTACTACCACAGAAAAAACACCATTTCTTCACGCAGTAGATCATATTTTAGCGTTTTGCATGACTTCACTTCCATCTGGAAGCTTCAGAAAAAAACTCAAAGGAACGCTGCTTCATTAGAGGCATGAAAACTATCAATTTTTACTCAGCCGATTCACACAAACTCAGCACTGTGCATTTCGCCTCCCTTTCCACGGTATATTAGTGCCCTTCTGATTCTTTCACTGCTCATGGTGAGACGCAGTTGTGGAAGTTAATATCAGCTTACACTGCCTGTTGTTTCACACGAAGCATCTTCTTAGCAATTACTTTAGACTCTAATTGAGCTGAACTAAATGATGATGTGTTAACTCGGTTTGCTTGCTATGACTCAAGGATTTACAAAAGATAACCCATTTAGGGGTTAGGGTGCCTGTGCTAATTGTTTTGCTAAACAATATATCTTTCAATCACCTTTTCCATTATCCACATAGATTAACTCCATTGTCTTTGAAAGTAACTGACAATGCTCTTCATTCTTCTATTATCTCATAATAATGTCAGCATAAATACAACAAGAGGTAATTAAATCAGCGAGGGGGATAAACTCTGCATGCTGTGCAAACAAAAATGAACAATCTGGGGAGTTTTAGTCAATAGCACTGCGAGCTTAATCATATCATAAGATACAACAATAGAGATATTATCCAGCTTTGTTTAAAACTTATTTTTCTCAAGTTTTCAAGTGGACAATATTTACTCCGAAGTACCAAACTATAGTAACTGCTGAACCAAGACAATTGTTTATACCCAAAAAGTAGGAAAAAAAAAAAAAATAGGTTACCTTGTCTAGTTGTAGGTAATGGTTCATAAATGTTAATATTGTGACAACAAACAATCCATTGGACCGCATTATCAGATAAAGAAGCCTAAGTATTTTTGTTCAAATCAATCCCACTTTTTCTACATCATGAGCTTTAAAAGTGCTGTGTAGAAAAGAGCAGAAAAACCTTTCAAGATTTTCTTCTGTAGGTTCTGTCTAAAATGGGTTTGTAGACAGTAATTAAGGCTTAAACTACTTTGTCCATTATCTGCTTATCATCTTGCTTGGAAACCACACAACAATAATATATTGTTTAATCAATCTGCCTCCTTTTTCAGGCATTATTTCTCCTTAGACTCCAAGCTATGAGTTTAGGACTCTTTGGACTGTATTATATACACATGACTGGTCGATAAAAGCATTGATTAAAAATAACAGCTAAAAAGTATCCACATCCCATTCAGCTGAGAGCAATTATAACTAGATGGGAATATTCCCAGGTTTTACTTGTTATAATCTGTTAATCATGTGCAAAGCCCTGTTATCATTGTCAGTTACTAAAATTTATGTCATGTTTGTGAAGGAGAATTTCTGAGAGAGAAAATGCTTCTTTAGATGGCTGAAGCTGAAATTCAGGTTCAACAGAAGATCCTCAGGTTTGACATTTTTGGTCTAAATGTCTTTCCCAACATCAGAAAGTAAGTCAGCTAAATTTATAGCATATGATAATATACGGTGAATGAAGAAACACAATCCCTAGAAAATAACACAGATTCCTGAGGGAATTAGGTCTAATGAAGTCCTTACAAATATTTTCCAAAATTAAATTATTAACAGTGTATTGGCTCTGTATAAATATTTTGAGTTCTAGGTCTCACCGATGTGAGGCTGCAAAGTAAATTCATGTGTCCCTGTTGAAGAAGTTCTTGTTTTTTAGGTGGTAGGAAAGTAAAACATTAAGCAGTAATAGGCTATTAAACTATAAACTAATTACTAGAACCGAACAATATTTTTCTCATCGGCTTCACGTCTAATATTATCTAATGTTATAGATTTTTTTTTTGACATAAAAGAAATTCCATAAAGATAAATGCTTTAATAAAAAACAGAGGACCTTTTCCCACCGGCTTCTTTTTTAAAAGTGGTCTACGGGTAGGCAATATTATAGCTCAAGGAACTGAGATTAGTCAGGGCTGCAGAGGCAGCAGAAAGCGTCAGGTCTTTATACCTCTCCAGCTGTCACGAACTGTCTCAATCCAATACTGTTTTCTTGATCTAGCTGACCTAGGTTACTGCAGAGGAAGAGTTGTGTTGCTACCAAATGCTCTGGTTCTTCTGCAGTGATTAATTTTCTCAGCTATGTCACTTATGACTTGAGACAGGAATTAACCTTTAAAAACACTCATTTTTTGCTCTGCTGTCTTTGATGACGCAACAAAATTGTCATTATGGGAAAAGTGATTCACCTAACCCAGGAAAAATAGAAGTACTTTTATAGAATTAGAGCTTTAAACAGGACTTTTCTTGTGCTTCATTCTCATCATAGGTGTTTGCAAACAATTAATATAATTACAAGACATTCTGCATGATACTTTGTTTGTGGAACAGTATCTTTAGTTCAGAGGCTCAGCTGAATATGAACCTACTCAATTTTGCTATTTTCTTTGAAAAACCTAAAGATGACTTTTTTATTTTATACAAGAAACACTGCTCTGGAAGTAGCATGTAGTGCAAGGTCTTCTGAATCTGTCAGAGCACAAAACGTTGTAAAGCAACAAAGAGTTTCACTTGCATTTCTTTGACTGATGCCAGTTCAAGCACCTTCCAAATCTGATCACATATTCCTGTATCTATTTTGTCAGCAGTTTGTGCAGCCAGGTTGCATAGCACTTCATAAATCCAGAATAAAACAATTCACCAAAATAATACTTATTTTTCTTAAATATTGCCCTAATCCAGTTCACCAAATAGCTTCCCATAGAGCCCAACTCTTGGAGTTGTTGGAACAACTAGCTGAAAACTTGTGGGGCAGGGGAGAGGGGCTGAAAGGGAACTGCTTAACTTAGCTTCAGCAGCAGTACCACTGAGTGTGCAAGCATGGAAATAGTTTCATTTTTTTCTGATTATGAACTTCTTTATATGGAAAATATATGCAAATTGACCAGATGTACTGAGAGTGGAAAACACAGAAGCTCTGATTTAGCAAAGTACTTAAGCACACTCTCAAAGTTAATCATGTGCTTAAGTCTATTCACTGGAGCACTTGACACATGTGTATGCTTTTGCTGAGTTAATGTAATAAAGCAGAGACCATAATGACAGTCCTAGGATAAACAGACAGGCTGAGTTGCTAAAAGCAAAGTATGTGTGAGCTCCTGTTTCCTACATCCCATCCTAAAATAGGTCCATAACGTGGAGATAAATCTCATGCTGCAGGCACTTCTCCTTTTCTGTTGTGCAGTGAGGGAACTCAATGATTACTTGAGACTAGACAGCAAATATTCACATGGTCTGTATTTGGTGGGATGACTTGTAGATCAGAGACTGAAAGGTGTTTTCAAACACTAACCTGCTTTCCTGGCCAGGGGTTCTGGAGGTTGTCAGGCATTGGAACAGGCTGCCTGGAGAATTAATGGAGTCACCATCCCTGGAGGTGTTTAAAAGGTGTTTAGATAAGGCTCTTAGGGACATGGTTTAGTGCTAGAGTTAGGTTATGGTTGGACCCGATGATCCTGAGGGTCACTTCCAACTGAAATGATTCTATGATTCTAAGTTTTCTGGGGGAAGCATGCAAAAAGAGTGATGCCCAGTGACAAACTAGCACCCCTCAGCAGCTGCCCAACACCATGGAGTGTTTTTCCTAACACTGAGTCCTTACTAAAAAGTAATAAGCAACTGCTTTCTGCTTACTACCTGCTAACCAAAGCCCCTGAGACTACAGCTATTGTTCCTAGGATGGACCTAAACCTATGAACTCATGGAAGCAGTAGTGATTCAGAGAGGCATGAGCATCACCAAAGCTAAACTTTCTTATCAGAAGAACACAAACCACGGTTCTCATTAATGACCATATAGCTAGACAGGCTCCACAAGGACGGTGGGAGTGAGCTATAGGAAGAACCTTAAATATGGACCTTTGCTTTTAGGTGTCTACATGTGCCTGAAGTGTCAAAGCTCCTGTGATGCTCAGGAGAGAGCTAGTCCAGGTACTCACAGAAGCCTAGAAAACAAAACAGCTCATAGAATCACAGAATAATAGAATCACAGAATCATTTGGATTGGAAGAGAGCATCAAGGTCACCAAATTCAACTGTTAACCCAATACTGTCACTAAACAATGTCCTTAAGTACCTCATCTACTTGTCTTTTATACCCCTCCAGGGATGGTGACTCCACCACTGCCCTGGGCAGCCTGTTCCAATGCCTGACAACCCTTTCTGGGTAGAAATTTTTCCTAATATCCAGTGTGAACCTGCCCTGATGCAACTTGAGGCCATTTCCTCTTGTCCTATCACTTGTTACTTGATAGAAGAGATCCTAAAACAGGCAGAGACTGGCTATTCCAGCTAAATTCTTTCTTGTATTTGTTGATCATAGAGAGTATATCTTTCCTGATTATCATAGAGAACCTGCTCATGTGTCAGTACTCACCCTTCAGCATCAAAATCTTGAACTGAATCCTACCCTGAGTGAGCCAAATTTCTTAAGACACTTCTGTGAAATGGTCCCCAGGATGTTAATTTGCTAAATATCCCAATTTACCTTCTTTCTCTGAGAAGCTGGTGCCAGCTCTGGCTTTTCTTACGTCCTCATGCTATATTGTTCTGATATGCGGACATTTTTTGCTTAGGTCATGACCAATGGTGAGGCTTGAATCTTTTGTATTTCATGCTTTCATTAGAATTTCAATTGTTTTCTCACTATCCACAGCAACCCTTTCCTTCCCTCACTCATTGCTTCATGCAGGAGTTTACTCACTTGGTATTTTTTCAATTTTTACCTGTTTTTCACTGCTCTCAACAACTGAAGCCTACTGTAGATTTGAAAACTCATGCAAAGATGTTCATAGACGTTCTGGGATGTGAGCCAAGTCTTGCTTCTAGCTCAACTGTCACTTAATATTCTTTCAATTTATTAAGGGTTTTTTTGGTGGTTTTGGTTTTGTTTTTTTTCAACTACAGCACTTTCTTTCCTAGGGCTTAATATCCCACCTGCTGTGTAATGAAGGTATTGTAGTCACTCATACCTCATTGCGCAATACAATTCATACGCACATTAAATCCTCGCATTCATTTTGCTAGAGTAAGCAAAGTCACATCCTTATCATCAATTACAGAAAAAAAAATCTACTTCGTTAGTTCAAAGAAAAGTCAATAGGAAGGTTCAATGTATTTATGAGAAAACCACTGGATAAAAATGGGCCAAGTGAACATAAAAGCACGTTAATATTTCCTTTTTGGAAAGGAGGTAAGTGGGGAGGGTCAACTTTTGGAGAACAGTTCATGAACTAAAATCGTACAAGTAGCCTTTACCTTTCCGGTTTAACGTACTACACTCCTCAGAAGTACATTATAATATCATATGTATAAACTACATATTAATGATTGTAGGTACTCAGCATATTAAGATAATTTCAAATGGAAATGAAGATGGCAAAAATAGATTTTGTGTTTATAATTAATACCTAAATCACCGTAAGGTGTTGCCTGGTAAAAGCGCTGCTGTAACTGGTGTAAATTTGCACAATGGAGCAAATATGTGGGGGTTTGATCTGCCACTTGTGCTCAGGTTACACAATAAACACAAAGTATTTTATGTAATTGCAACTGCACTCAGTTTTAACTGGACTTGATAAACTGCAGGACACTGTAATATCAGATTCATTTTATTAACTCTGTTACTCATCAGTCTATTTACACTTTTTTCACAAGGACAAAAGGGACCTTCAACTTAGAAAACATGAAAAAAAATGTTTATTCTTGCAACCTCTGTCTCCTTATAAATTTTACACTGTCATGCCTCTGTTGACTAAAGGAGAGTTAGTACTGACTTAACGAGGGATCAGAAACAGGCCTTTTTAACACAGCTGCTTTACAAGGTAATCTTGGAGAATTGATGTCTACACTGGCCGCAAGATGCATATACTGAATAATGATGTTGGATACTGAGATATTTTGCTTGGTACAGGCATAAATGGATGCAACTGCATTGACTTCTCCACATATATTTTACAGACTAAACTTTACCATGTCTACTGAAAGATAACTACCCATTAGTGTCGTGTGCATGGAATAGCTGAGAGCTAGTATCTGAAACCTGGATGGGTCTTGTAACTGCTTAGAGTGGAAAAAAAAGAGCTCTAATGAGAAATCAGTATGACTGTAAAATATTCTAAATTAGGATTTTCAGGAGTTAGTATCTACACTGTACATCCAAGAAAAACACGCTGGGTTCCTGTCATAGATAACAGAGAGCTCATTTTTGTAGTCAATGACCTCAGGATGTGATTCATCTCCTTAAATAGGCAGCTACCTTTGGTTCAATGTAAATTCTGTTGACCAGTTCTTCATTGACTATAATAAAAGCCTAGAGAAAAAGTTCTGATGCAGGCAACCCGATTTTATGTATCTGGAGTTAGGTGAGGTTAATTCACCACTGTTATAAGTCTTTCATTTGAGGATACAACCTTGAAATTACTGCCTTGTGCATGTTTGATTCAAATTTTGGGGTGCATGTGCCATTAAAGAGGATAGGAAATATAAATTAAAATAAAAATAAAATTTCTATTACAGAAAGAAAAAAAAAAGCTGTTCAACATGTGAACTGTGGCATTTTAGCTTTTACTTCTTCTGTATTCAGCCCATCCAGGGCATGCTGCTGCTGTTTGAAGACTTTTGAGACTTATTTCACTTCAAACTCTACTGTGGTCTATATGAAGCTAAGACAGCAAAATATGTTTATGCAATTGTGCTTTTTGAATGTCTTTAGCATGATTTCTTGAGCAATCGTGTCTCCTTTTCTCACACTCCATCAGAGTGTAGGAGCTGCCTGGGATTTTGCGTGCTCTACATACAAATAATTTTAACTCCATTCCATTACAACCAGACCTTCAGCACTAATGTTTCTCTAAACATGAAGCAAATTCCTCTAAGACTTTATCATTGCTCATCTTATCATAATATGGGCTAGTGTTTGAAAGTGTCCCTAGTGAAAATCCACCAAATTAATGTTCCTGTTTAAAATATCTAAGTCTCACATTGGTAAATCAATGGAATAGAAATAACAGTTTTATATACCTTTAATATGTTGGAGATCTTGGATCGTGTTTATTTAATAAACTTTCCACAGTTTGTGGTAATTTTTTTAGATGAGAATCAATATATTTTCATCTATGCTGGCTTGATACTGCAGAAGAACAGGGAAGGCAAGTGAGTTTATAGATGGCTAAAAGTTAAGTATAAGTGGTATTAAAGAACAATAGCCTACAGAGTCTGCTTGACATTTAATGTCAGATTTTTCTTTAAGTTAATCTAAAGAAAGCTATAGAATGAGAAAAGTTTTTTGATCAATAGCTGAATATTTTGTTTGGAATGGCAAACCAATGGGCAACTACTGACATGGAAAAATTCCCATGTAAATTTTATGGTAAAGGACCGTGACAGTGTGGGAAAACATTCCTTTACTCTAAGTTGCAGGTCACCCTGTGTAGTGTTGTTGAATAAGACAGCAAAAATGGATGAAGGCCCAAAACTGCTTAATTTAACACTGACTTCACTGAAAAGAAGACATGAAGCCGGACTTGGATATTTATTCGGCCAAGCATTCCAGCATGAAAACAAGCAAGAATGTTTTGGGGCACAACTCCCGTATTTTAGGGCTTGAAAATCCATATAATTTTTTTCCAAGTCTTATCAGTAAGTAGACACAAAATGCCAGGGAATATTCCTTATTTACCTCTGTGACTGCAGATTATCTTCAAATACCTTGATACCTCTGCTGTCTACATGTTAGAGGACAGTTTTCTTCTATCCTTTTCCTTCTTTAGTTTACTTTCAGATTATTTCTTATATTCATTCGTTCCTGCAGCTCCTAGAAGAACATGCTGGCTGAGGACTCTAAATTGTCAGTATTGCTGAAGCACCAATAACCTGAATTTACTTGAATGACCACTGAATCAAACTCTGTAGTCACAATTACATCTGTGTGTATATGCTTGTGCCATGAAAAAATACTTTATTTCCTTGTAGTTGAACGGCCCCTCTATACGTGAAATATTATTATTACTTCAAGCCACAATCCTTAATTTAGAGATCTGAAGTTATTACAAGAAGACAAATTTGTCATTTACTGTGGATATTACTTTAAAAATTTATGCTTTGCTTTTTAAAATATACATTTAGAACACTAAAGGCTTTTTGTTCAAACATTAAGATTAGAGTATTACACTTACATTTCTAAGTAATAATTAATTTTGTGATTGCAGCAGTTAAGCTTCTTGGGTCAAATGCTGAGGATGGCACAGGAGATGCAGAATTTGGCTCACAGTTGATTAATATTTTGTGGCTGTCTTTTTTTTCTTTTCCCATTTTATTCAGGTACATATCAGGCTTACAGTTTCAAGGGTCCTGATGTGTTTCTGAATGACCTGGATTGCCACATTAACGGGATGGAGGAGGTTGGTACAAAATCTATTGGACCTTTAAAGGGCAAGGTTTGATCCCCTCTTGCTTTCTGTAGTTATTACAACTCGTGTGATGTAGATCTTGGCTTATTATCTGATAGGGTTCTCCTTATCACTGTAGCGGCACCTTCTCTCCTTAATGAAGGCAGTTGGGTTGGGAGACTTGAGGACACTGTGGGGAAGGACAGACCACACTTGCTCTGCTGCCATCTCTCCAGAGAAAAAAGAGAAACTGTTCAGATTTCAATATGTGTGAATCTTTCATGAGCAATGCATTCAAAGCAAGGTAAGCAAAAGTACCAGAGAGGACTTTTTGGAGCTAAAATTATCTGTTTTACCTTGCTGGTGAAATATGATGGTTTAACAGGGGAATTAGACTGAGCCAATAACACAGCACTTCAACAGGAGAAATGCCCCTCCTCACTCATATTCCAGGTATTTATTTTATTTTATTTTATTTTATTTTATTTTATTTTATTTTATTTTATTTTATTTTATTTTATTTTATTTTATTTACATTCAGAAGATTAAAAAATTAATGATTGTTGAGAAATGAACTTCTAAATCTTCCATGCTACTGGCCAGTTCACCAAGAACACTGTCATAGCCCATCAGATAGAAAATCAGCCACAGCTTTCTAAAACACTGGTGTTTCGAGCCATGAAATCAGAAATCCAGGAACTTTATTGTTAAGCTGCTTGCAACAACAATCACCATGTCAGATGCAATGACATGAAGATTCACCCAAGGTTCCATATACTTTATTTCTTCTTATCTGATACATCCTCTGGGCTACAACCAAGAGGCAAATGGCAGCAGGAAAAAACAACGATTCATTTATAACTCCCAGGATCTTTACCTTCCAAATTTATCTCATATCCCTGATTATCACTGCTCACTCAGGTGAATTTTGCTTGCAGACCTGTCCTGCACTTTTTTCTATATGTGCAAATTCAAATAAATATATGAACCATCTCATATGGTGCACCTTAGAGCGAGAGGATGAATGTTGCTCGAGTGCAGAAACATCAAGCAGATTGCAGGATTAAAACCTTCCCTGACCTACCCACACTTCTTGAGAGGAGCCCTGGTGTTTGTAGATGGAGCTGCTGAGCTCAAGTGATCACATCAAACACATCAACTGCACAACACAGCTCGGCGTCATCTGCAATCTTGCTGAGGTCACACCCGATCCCATTGTCTGTGCTTTGGCACGCTCTGGTTTATTCTTTCAGCAAAAACAGGAGGATGTTTTTTTCTGTATTCAATTCCTCCATGCAGCAGTAATGATAAAATTACTACCACATGTCTCCAAACTGTGTACGATATTTTTTAAAATTTATTTTCTAGGAAATCCTCAAAATCTGAGGGAAAACCACTTCTACTTTGACATTAACTTTTTAAAAAATATTGCCTTAATTAAAGTTATTAATTTATTTGCTGTGATATATGAAAAGGTTTGCTTGTTTGTTTTCAAATCAAATCACTTCGTGTTGGCACAAGGTTTGATTTAAAAAACGAATGATTTCAGATTTTTCAGCAGGTCTCAAATTTAGTTGAACAATTTAGTGGCAGAAACTTTCCGTATTTGCAAAATGTTTCAGTGCTACGAAATGTGTGTAACAGTAAAAAACCAAACCAAAACAAACCAAACCAAAACAAACAAAACAAAGCAAAAGCAGAGAGAAAGAATAAAACAAAATATGATAACATAACATAAAGCAAAAAAGTAAGATAAGACCAATGTTTTCTAATATGTTGCATATATTCCTTTGACACAGGTGTCAGAAAAAGGTTTGATGACTCAATAGTCATTTTACTGATCTAATTGAAACACTGGTACATTTTCTGCGAGGTATTTATCTCATAGTTCTAGTTTGTTTTGATTTTTTCACTTGCTTACATTTCCTTTTTCAGTGCAGTATTTGTGTCTTTAAAAATGTCAGACAAGAATTTAAATGAGAAAGGGGGTTTTAAAAAGTTGTATTTTGGTGTGCTTTCAACCTGCTTTATAATTAGAGCTCTAGCAAAAAGTTGTTATAACATTTTTTTGAACCCAGAAATCTCCAGAACGCTTCAATCACAGCAAAGAAAGTGCCTCATTAGGCATCTGTGAGCTGCAACTGTTGTACAAAGCGAAGGTTTCTCACTGTTTATAGGAGTAACTATCGTGTTTCCATGTGACTGGAGACAATTATAGACCATGTCAGCCATCATGAAAGATGGGACTGTAAGCAAATATAGAAGACAATTTCGGTTTTCTTAGCACCCCTCATATTCAAAGTATGTCAAAAGTATGTATAAAGCTGCAGAGGGGTGAAAAAATGCTTGTAACAGGGAAATGGAGCAGGTGTCCATATCTTGCTTAGCTTTGGGCTTTTTTAGCAAAAAGGTGATTTTATAAGCAATTTGGGTAGATGGGAAGAATAAAGGATGATCAGTGTAGGAAATGTTAGAGATGGAGTAAGGCGGACAAAGAAAACGACAGAGCCATATACAGACATGTAAACAGACAGAATAAGAGCCACAGAGCTGGCAATAACAGGCAGATATTTAGGGAAGTGTGCGGATGGCAGACAAAATGTACGTACTTTCTCTTAACAATTCGTTGCCTTTTTTAAAAAAAAAACAGTTCGCACGTACTCAGACAACCCAAATAGAGACTAGCACAATGAGACACTACCGAGGAGAAAATAAAAAGAACAAGTATGAATGGCAGCACACAGATTTTGCAATCAGTCAGTTTACACTACATTGAAGCTGGTAAGTGAGCAATCAGGCGTTCTGCAGCTCATTTCCAAAACGACGGAGGAAGCGACATACATCTTCAGTACTATACACAGCGGTGCAGAGAGCAATGCTGGAAGAAACCTCAAATGTTGACAATTCCTTTCTGCCACAAGGCAGCGTAAGCACTGCTGTAGCTTTTTATAACCAAACGTCTGCATAATCTCTATCCTAGGAACATCCAACTACGGAGTCCATATGTCACCTCTGAAATCTTCCATGAACCTTCACCTTCCCCACAAGGCTTTATTTTTTCCTTAAGTCTTGCTAAAATTTAACTGTCTGGGGATGTTGACTCAGTTACCTATGTACAGGTATTTTGCACCATTTGAGATATCATAGAATGTCCTGAGTTGGAAGGGACCCACAAGGATCATGGAATCCAACTTCTGTCCCTGCACAGGACAACCCCACAGTTCACACCATGTGTCTGAGGACGTTGTCCACTCTCTTCTTGAACACTGTCAGGTTGGGGCCGTGACACCTCCCTGTAGAGCCTGTTCCAGTGTCCAGCACCCTCTGGGTGAAGAACCTTTTCCTCATGTCCAACTTAAACCTCCATTTCTTCTGCTTTATATTCCAACTCATGATACTCTGCAGACTGGTAAGTCCCTGACAGTTCAGTGGGGATTCCTATGACAACGATCTATTGAAAATTACCCTATGAACATGGTATTTCAACCAGTTCTGCACCTACATCACAGCAGTTCCGTATACATCATATGCCCAAAAAAGGATACCATGAGAAATATTGTCAAATGCCTTCCTAAATCTAATACAGAAGACATCTATTGCTTTTCCGTATCTGCAAGGCTTTTACACTTTCATAGCACAATTTTAGAAGGCTTGGCACAATTTTATCTTGACAAATCTATTTTGGCTGCAACTCATCCTTTTGTTATCTTCAAAGTGCTTGTAGATAGTTTGATTGATTATTTGTACCTATATTGTTCCAGGAACTGAAGTTAAGCTGACTGGTCTAGACTTCCTTGAGATTTCTCTTCTGTCTGACTTTTAAAGAGAAATATTCATATTTTCTTCTGCCAGTTGTCTAGGAACTCATTTGCATTTCATAAGTTCTGAAAAATATTCACTAAGAAATTTGCAGTTACTTCAGCTTTCAGCCTAAGTAGCCTGTCATGAAATTCATAAGACCCATAAGACTTGAAAACTATGTTTTCTAGCTACGATAACTTCTGTCTTTTTTCCCTTGCTTGCTCTCAGATTTCATTTGCAAACATATCTATGAGGTTTTTTTCCCTTTCTTAAAACAAAATACAGGGTGTAATTAATTTTCAATTCTGTTTACCTCCAGAACCAAAAAAATACCCTTTTCCAAACCTGACTTGACCTTTTATTTCACAACAAGATACAGCCTATTCATGAATTTCTGAGTACTGTACTCATTTCTTTCCTTATGTTTCTGTTCTTACCACCAACTCAGAAAAGTTTCTGCTGAGTTAATTAAAGAAATGGTTGGTTGTTAAGAGTTTAGCAGAAGTATAGTATATGAAAGTCTTAAGTAGTTCTTTAACATTTTCCCATTCTCCAGAAATTACTAAGAAAGTAATTATCTTTTCTGGACTCTTTAATCCCCCACATAATAGATTTTTAATCTGTGGAAATTATCAGTAGCTTAATTGTTTCAATGTTGATAGGCCTATTATTTATTATTTCATCTTTTTTATAAACAAATAGGGATTTCTCAGAGCTAGAAAAGTCACTTTGAGTTGCACCCAACTTCCAGTTGCTAAAAGAAATGGCCTTGAAAAACAACACTTAATAAATAATGTTTGTGAGGTTATTAAAAAAATCAGATTTGTAGTGCTTTGGTTCTCAAGGTAAACTATAGAAGTCCTATCACAATGGGCAAAAAGAACATTTACAGAGTTCAATGTGTTACATATACATAATTTCCTGATATCTGCCTTATATTTACAGTGAGATTAATCTCATTATATTACCCCATTCTGCATTGTCCTACTTCTACGCTCCATGTTTCCAGTCTACAGATGTTTGCAAGGAGTTCTTAACTGCAGCCCTAAAAACCTAGATTCAGTCTCATCATATTTTCTGGATAACTGGAAACTGTAAAGGCATTGTGTGTTTGGATCCTGTCTTTTCCTGTATAAGCTCTCCTTAACCTTTACAACATCCCTACTACTGCGCAGATCAGTAACATGAAAATGGAAGCTGGAGCACTGAAGCTCTCTTCCACTTGAGCGCTGAGACATCATTGAACATAGATCATAGGATGGTTTGGGTTGGGAGAGACCTTAAAGATCATCTAGTTCCAGCTCCCCTGTCATGGGTAGGGGCATCTTCCATTACACCGTGTTGCTCAAGGACCCCCACAACCTGGCCTTGAACACTTCCAGGGATGGGGTATCTACAACTCCTCTAAACAGCCTGTTCGAGTGTCTCACCACCCCCATAGTAAAGAATTTCTTTCTTATATTTAATCTAAATCTACCCTATTTCAGTTTAAAACTATTACCCCTCATCCTATCACTACACTCCCTGATAAAGACTCCCTCCTCATCTTACATGTAGTTCCCCTTTGGGTGCTGCAAGGATGCTACAAAATCTCCCTGGAGCCTCCTCTTCTCCAGGCTGAAAAACCCCGACTCCCTCAGGGTTTCCTCATAGGGAAAGCTGTAGTATCTGACTTCTTATTCATGCTAAAAAAAGCACCCAAACATCCTAACAATCTTCTGCACCAAGTAAATGTGAATTCCTTTTCTCTAAAGCACAAGCAGGGCACAAAATAGGTCAAGTGAACTGGCCGAAGTCACACACGGGATACACGCTGCCAGGGATGCACAGATTGACTTGACCTCAAGTATTACTGAATGTGTCTTCTATACCATTTCCCCAACTACCACTTCTATTGTTTCTACAGATTCAAATCACTGAAGTTGGGATTCAGCAAAGGAAGAAATAACAATATAATTTCATGGTGCCCTTCATTTATTTGGAGTCTAGCTGGATTTCTCTACAGCCTGCAAACTTACTCACAAGTGTGCTAATGATCAGCCTGAAATTTGCTTACAAAAGATTCAGTGATATTGTGGAAACTACAGCTGTAATCTTCCACTGCCATGGGTACAGGGTATGTAATTAGTTGCTAAAAATAATTGCAATCTTGGAAGTGGAAGCCAGGCATGGAAAGTGTGCAGATATCCAGCCTTGTCTGAGACAACATCGTTAATAAGATGCATCGTCTCTTCCTCAAGAATGCGGGCAGAGCACATGTGAGTTGTAGTGTGAGCAGTGAGTTATTAAATCAAGTGGGTTTGGCAGAGAAGATAAGTATAGGAGTATAGATTTGTGTGCACAAGGATATCCCTATACTAATAAAAATTTAATTTTTAATTGAATTCTCTCTGCCAATTCAATATCCTTTTTCCCCTCCTCTCACTCGATTCCTACCTTTTAAAAAAGTATTCTATCTTATTTCAAAGCATCAAAAATGAATATGACCAATGCAATATTTTTTCTTTCCAGATTTATAGCGTTTTGGAGGAAAGCTAAGAATAGTGTATGGCAAAACAAGGTGCAAGTGAGGAGCTGTGTGCATTTGATAGGAGCACAGAGACTGTCTGGACTCCAGGAAAAACTTTAAACAAAAGAACAAGGGAGAGAATGAACAGGAGAAAACAATTATAATGCCAAAGGATGAATTTTCAAAGATCCTTCTGGGAATTTGTTGCCAAATTTCCATTAAAGTTAAATATTGTACTGGCACAAACCCTGTCTGAAGATCGCTTTGTTTAAGGAGAAAGAATCAGTGGGCTATACAGAAAGTCAGACAAGGGCAATATTTTCCCATAAAACACAAGGAAAAGGGCCATTTGAAGAAATGAGTATGTATGAAGTACAGGGATGTATGGGAATAGCTTCTCAGGTGAGAAGAATGGTGTATTACATTTATAGCAGTTATACACATGAAGTGAAACAGTAAAGCAAGCAATAAAAGCATTTTAACATTTATAAAAACAAGGATATATTACAACAGTAATATCATCAGCTAGTATAAATCAGCACACACCTACTGAAGTTAAACTGATAACTATCGGCAGAGTACCTTACCTGCCTTATCTTAACAAAATAGTTTTCACATTTACTCTGATTATCCTTTTCAGGAGGCAATGACACTGTCTTACCATGGAGTGCACTGTTCCAAAAATCCACAGTATTTACAAATTTTGTGCAGGATAGCATGCTTTATAACCAGTTCGGAATAAAGAAAAATCTCTACTAGCTTTATCAATCTGCTTCTTGGTAAAACACAGCAGAAAAATTCTGACTGTGCCCAAAAAACAAGAGCAGCATAAAATGACAGGGGCGTAGACAAGTATACAAGCCTACACAAGGTGTTTTTTATTGTTTAGGGTGACAAGCTAAAGCAGGAATTAGCATACATGGTTTGGGAACTTCCCTTAACAATTCTGCAAATACTGAAATAATTGATGCTGTTGTGATATTTTCCCTGATTTCTAGACCCAGTAATTTCCCAGACCTCTTGGAACCCTGATTAAAATTTCGAAGGCCTTGTGCAACTGTTGTAAGCCCATCAAAATAATTCAGTGCTTCGGATGAAGCCTTGGCCCAACTGAAATCAGTTGGAAAATTTCCATTGACTTCAGCACGGTCAAAATTTCATCTTCAGCAGTCATCTCTCGTTCTCCTAGAGGAATGCTATTTTTAAAGCCTCCCCGCCATGCTTTGTGCTTATTTATAAAGCAAAGATGTCAAAGGGTACCTCTTCACTCCTTTCAGACGTGTAGCCTTTGGGTTATTTTGCCTGTCAAAGGCCTTTTCAGTCGGGATGCTCAAGGCAGCGGTTTCATTAGCAAGGGTGAACCAGCAATCAAGAGGTCAGCACCCAGTGGGATTTGAAAACCCTCAGTCCTCCAAAGCAGAACACATCCCAGTAGGATGGGAGGAAGTAGTGCCTTCAACTCCCTTGTATGTTTTATAGCTCTTTCGTATGCTACGACTTTGTTTTAAGAGGTTGGGGAATGAGAGTAGATATCAGCAGGTCTCCAGCTGGTTTATCCAAGGTCTCAGGCCTGTTCTGATGAGCACTGGTTATAGAAGAAGATGTTGGTGGGCATCGTTAGAATTGCCCCCCACATATCAATAGCCAATTAGGATACATAACTCAGTTTGATCCGCTGTATTCAGGGAAAGAGTAAATGGCTTTATATGAATAAATCAGTTAAAAAGAATTATTTCTCCCTCTTAAGAAATTATAAATGGTTCTATCAAGTACCATTATCGGCTGCAGCGGAAATAAAGTCTGACATTTGTCTCAAGAGCCTTTTATATTAAAGAACGATTTTTACAATTACATTCTCCAAACATTTAGCTCACTAATGGCAGAAAAGGAGGTATAAGGGCAGCAGCCAGCAAAGGAATGAGGCTTATTCTCAAGCAAGAGAAAATTAAAGGGATAGTTAGGAAAATTCAGGAACTAAAAAAGGTTATATCTTGCTTTTCATGACTCTGAATGTAGACAACATTTTTAATGTAAATGCTCACTATCCTGTAGTTAATAAGAATAGGTGACTAAATTTGTAAAGAAGAGAAGAAAGTTCCTGGAAATGGTTGGATTCATAGGTCACAGGAAATTTAAAAGTCTTTATTGTAGGTAAGATATCATAACGAGGCCGCTTTTAGATGTCTTTTAATGCCTTCATGTGAACTACGTGAACCTTTTCTGACCATCATTCAAAAAAGGGTCCTGTACCAAATGAATAATGGTTCTGATTCACCCTGATGGCTCTGATGCTTTTTGTTGATGTCTATTTGCAGCAAAATAAAGGTTATTTTCTGTTTGGTTTATACTGAAAAGATGAAATTGGTTTTAAAATTCAGCCTTCTTATTCCATTTTAATCTATCTGACCTAACTTTGGAATGAGCACAGGAGTTGATTAAAACAGTGCAATCCTCTGTTGTAGCACATCGTTCTTCATCCAGGCCTGCAGGACAGAAAAACAACCTTCCCAGGAATGGTCTGGGAAGAACTGTGAGTTTCTGTGGTAGTTTGGCCTGCAGTATCTATAGTGCTGGTTGGGCTCTCCTGATGAACATATGGAGATTGAACCACTCATTTGAAAATACATTTTGAATGTGGTTAAATAATCTGTCTGCTTCTGGCTCGCGGATGCACTGCTTTTCTTCTCAAGCTTATTGATAAAAACCTTTATTTTTTTTCCTATATTTTCTTAAAATACCAATCTCATTATTTCAGAACTATGTTGTTTGGTTTTTTTTCTGTACATTAACCAAACGCTTACAGATCATAGAATCACAGAATGTCCTGAGCTGGAAGGGACGCACAAGGATCATGGAGTCCAACTCCTGTCCCTGCACAGGACAACCCCACAGTTCACACCGTGTGTCTGAGGACGTTGTCCAGTCTCTTCTTGAACACTGTCATGTTGGGGCCGTGACACCTCCCTGGGGAGCCTGTTCCAGTGTCCAGCACCCTCTGGGTGAAGAACCTTTTCCTAGTATCCAATTTAAACATGGACATTTTGGAAAAAGCTTCTGTAGGTGTCACCCTTACAGTTAATTGGGACAAACCCAAAACTTCCATACATGAAATTAATTTACTAATACTGGGATCTTTACCAGTGCACTTCCAGGAAAAAGCACAAGGGGTCAGCAGACCTTGTAATGAGCCCTCATCATTGGATAACACTTCATCTTCGCTTCTCTCTAATTAGCACTAAAATAGTACTCAGAACAGATCAGTTTTACATAAAAAAGAATTCCTGATAGAGATTGACATTTATAATTAATAGCTAGCTAGCTCAAGTGTTAGGTCTTTACTTTTAAGTGCTCCATTTTTATAATTTCTCCTGAAATTCGTTGTAATAACACTGATCACAAAGAGACCATTCATCTTTGATTTAAAGAGACGTTGTCAGTGATGGCAAGGCAGAGATTTGGCCTAGATAAGAACATAAGGGCAAGGGCATGTTTTAGTACTTAGACATATGGAGTTACAGGAGACTTGTTCACCGTGATGACAGCACTCAGATATACAGTTGACAATAAGGAGATGCTCAAACTTCCCCTCCTACAGAAGCCCCTCCTGGCTTAACAGTGTTGTGTTGGAACCATCCCAAGGCCTGTGATCTCATTTGTACCCAGGAATTTTAGTTTAAAGCGACACTGAGGTATTTTTTTATGAAGAAAAACCCAGAAGCACTGGGCTTATCTTTGATCTCTATATCATTTGCCAGCGATGGTGGAATTAGCAAGTCTGCCACTCTGTTAATAACCATCCACCTAATTCTGCAGATTGTCTACAATTCATGTGAGTGTTCGTCTACAGTTCATGTGAGTGTTGATTTTGGTCAGTTCAAAGTACGAAATGGTGCATTTGGACCACTCATTTCTACCCATTTTTTGGTGCTGTAGTCACGCAGCCTCAGACTAGTGATGGAGGCAGCCAATTGTCCCTGAAGTGTGTGATCCACCTTCTTCAAGACAAATAGACATGGCAGCTTTCAACACTGAAAGGTAAGTCTCCGTGGTATTTTGCAACGTAAACAGGCTTGATCTGCCTGATCTCTACACTGATAATGTGAGCCATCTCTCAATATATGTCACTGTTTACAGGGTGGTGAGATAGACCTGATAAACCCGTCTGGGAGAAAGTGTTGTTGATATGTGCAACAGCAGAAGACATTTGGGTTTGTGTCTTAAACCCACGATTCACCACAACTCAGAAAACACAACATGTAAAATGTATGAATTTAAAGATACAAAGCAGTTAAACATTCATTCTGTAATCTTTGACTAAGAGCTATGGACAATAAAGTTCAAGGTTAAAGAGCAAAACAGCCTCACATTTGTAAAAGAAGATTATCTATTTAAAAACCCTCTTGTTGAGAAAATCATCTAACAGTGGTTCCTGGCAAGAGGAGGAAGCAGATTTTTGAGCTAAACTTGATTTTCAGGCTAAGGGGAATACCTGACCTAACTCATACACCTAAGCGGTGAAAGGTTTCAAATAATAATGTGCTCCCAAGGTGAAAAGAAATTCCAATCTCGTTCAGCGCTGCTACAGACTTCTCAGAGATGTCTGCTACCAAAATAAAACCAGCCTTGTAAAACCAATGTCCAATTTACTCAGGCTTCCTGAGGGAACTCCATCAGAGCTTCAGTATATGGATATTATAGGTTCCTCTCTCCGTCACTCCAGTCCAGAAGGATTAGAAATTACGGGCAGTCGAGGCCTGACATGCCCTCAGATTATTTTTTTTCCCCTGAAGTTCCCATTCAAAATGAAAACAAATAGAAAGTGGAAGAAAAATACTGGTCTAGAGTAAGTTCCTTACTGCTGATTTCCTTAGTGCTGAAGAGGAAAGATTAACCCAAGCAGTGCATGTTATCCATATAGCTGCCAACAAACCAATCTATGGGCCTTTATGCTCTCTGATAGACTGTTCCACCGCAAATAATTGTCATTCAGTGCCTACTAAAATTGGACTGATTCTTGCCGTATAGTATACATAATCCTGAAATATTTTCAAAATCCCCTGCCTTAGAAATAATTCAAAATCCTTAGCACTGTATTTTGCATTTATTTAGCAACTTTGACCTGAAGATCTTCAAGTATATTCCTAAATAAGATTCAAAATTCATGTGAATGAATAGCTCACCTTTATTTTTGCAAGGGCAGACAGAGAACTTTATTTAGCTGACATTGTAAGGGCATTGACTTAGCTGAAAATAGAATCCAGATCTGATTCGTAGCCCTGTGATGGAGAGACCATACTACTATTCGTAAGCAACCTCCCAAGAAGCCCATAAAATTCCTAAGTGGCAGCTCTATATATAATGCTGATCCAACATTTGCTGTGGGTAATGTTTTACAGTATATCTGTTGCAAATCATTTCTTTTAAAGCATTCTTCTGTCTGTACCTAATGATTTATTCATTCTTTGTTGCCTGATGTGAATCTTTCCCCCAAAAAATAATATGCAAATGTATAAAAGTGCAACTTCAGGGGTTTTGCTGCATTTTTTTTTTTAATTTAAATCATAAATCTTTACATTGGAGGAATGAACATTAAGAAACCTGAAGCAAACACTTTCCACACTAATTTATTTTAGCCTACAAATGCTGTGTTTTTACTCCCCTTCAGACTTTTCTGTGGCATTGGAAATGACAAAGGGAAAAGGTGCCAAGAATGTTTTTAAGACAATGCCTGGAAATGGGAGGTTGGGGAAGAAAATTACTTCAATTTGGTCAATGTTTTAAAGACATTTACTAATCTTTGAAGATTAATGCACCTGCCTATTGCTCATGATAAGACACAAAATTTCCAAGCGGAACCCCTCTGAAGTTATAAATAAAAGTTTTTCCCAAATGACCAAAAAAGAAAAAGAACATGCTTCAAAAAACTTAGAAGCTAAATAGACAAGAAAAAATATCCCTGTCCTGAAGCAGAAGGCCTGAAAGAACAAGCAGGTTTATTGGGAAACGATGGAATATGTCACAAAATGTAGAATTGAACTCCAACCCACCCATAGTCATAGTTCATGTAATTAACCTAATGTTAGTTATCCAAAAGTGAAGAGTCGGGCCTGAAACTAAGCACCATAGCCTGTGCATCAAAGGGGAAACGGTGATTCATTAACGGTAAAATAATTGTCCCAGATAAGTAACATGGTGTAAAGTTTTTTGCAGATGCTTATTCCTTTTGATCACAGAGGATATAACCTAGATAATGACTTTGTACTGGAGCAGGTGTCTAGCTTTACAACAGCTAATTTTAATCTCAAAAATGGTGAATGATCATCAGGTAGCACTTAGATTTACTTAGATTTTACTCTGTGAAAGTGCATCCCTATCAATCCTGCTTGGACTGATAATGACCAAAGCCAACTTCTCAGGTGTCCTCACTAACTTTTATCTGCTGGCTTTGCCTTCATACAGTGACCAGGACACATACAATATTCTTAAGCCATAGCTGGATTTGATCTAGAGCTTGACAGATCTACCAGAGAGGCAACAGTTTCATCCAGAAAATAGATATTTTAGGGGAGACATTATACCTACCCATCTGCTGATATAGTGCTTAATTACAGTGTAATTATTGTTCATTGTTATATCTTAAAGCTTTTCTTTCCATCCCATTTCTGAGTTATTATGGTAATGGCACCTCCTGCCTTTGATGCCTAACTTTCGAAACCGGACTGTTTGTACTTTTTCTGTATGCTAACTTTGACACTGGGGAGTATTTTCTGCAAAATAGCCAGAAACATAGCTTGCTCTTCCCTTCCAAAATTACCACAAATTCTCGTTTATGATGAGCTTATAAAAAAAGTTAAGTGAGAGTCATTTGATGACTTAAAACCTGTCACCTTTGTCCAAAATACCATCTTTCAATTCCTTTAGAATATTAACAACCACCCAGAGGCAAACGTTTTTGATGAGAACTGGAGAGTTGCAAAAGAACATATGCTCTTAGCACATCTGATGGATTCTGCAGCTTTAGAGTTTTCCCACCTTCCCTTTTCCTGCAGTCCAGACTCTGGTTAAGTCCAGTCCTACATATCCGTGCTTTGTATCTTGTCTTGTTTTGAAGACCAGATACTTGTGAGGCAAACCTTTTTTATTCTGTTTGGAATGGGTTAAGCTGACACATCACTAAGGCATCTAAACCTCATATTTCTGCAAACAAGCTGTAATTCCATATACTAGTAAAGTGTTGTCTTTCCTCGAATCCAGTAACGACTCTTAGTTTCTCAGGCTCCCCTTTTTCCAGGATGTCAGCAGTTTTTACCAGCCTGGAATACTTACTTTTTGCTTTGTAGTAATGAAGGTGATATAATTACTTAGGTATTCAGTAATGCACCTTTGGAGAACTTTAAATAACCTTTTGGTTTCAACTTGTCTTTTAGTGGAAGTGGAGATTGCCTTTGCAAAGTTGCATCTCAGTGGTTTATCCAATACTTGTTCCATTTCTATAAAATGTATATTATATCATGTCTTATGACTTACAATGATAAAACAACCCTTGATTATGAGAGATCAGACACCTCAACAATGTAAACCATGGCATTAGATTAAAAGGAGCTGCAATGACAGCTCTACAAGGCAACTCTATGAAACAGCTCACATTGGACTGTCCAAATGTGTCTGGAGACCAAAACTGGAAAAATCTCTTTCCTTTTACTCAGTCAACCATTAAAATGGACTTTGTGACAAGATTAGAAAATACAGAAATGTAACTCACCCTAAGCCTACTCATCTCAAGCAGACAATAGTACTGTTGGAAAAGGAGGGTTTGCTGGATTAATACTCACAATAAAGGTTACATGCCTGACACTTTTTTTATTCTTTGGTCTTACTGTATTTGATGTCTTGCTTTCTACACGTTCATGCTCTGTTGGTCTTTTACTTATTGATGGGTATCCTTTAAAAAGAACTCCTCTCACTTGCCTGCATCTTTGAGAAAAAGTGAAAAAGAAAGGAGGAAGAAAAGGCTGACTAGGAAGAAAAGGCTGACTAGTAAGAAGCCAGCTGAGTATCTCAGAGCACCTCAGCCTTTAAATATAACTGGTCAAAGGGAATGCACAGACACCTACCGAACATCAGAATTTGATTAGTAGTGCTTCCAAGCTCCTGCGTCTCTGTTTTGGCTGTAGCCCAATTCTGTGTGGTTTAGAAACAGGCACACCAGTCCCATGCCACCTAAAGCTTTGTTTAGGTGGTCTGGAAAACCCCATGCCTGGACAAGAGATGAGCTGATATGTCTTGACATGGATGATCAGGGGAAAAACGTTCCCTGGACATGCCATAATATAAAATCGCAGGTCACGGCATTTAGATTCAACCATTGTGATTAAAGCAAACTTCACTTTCAGACGATTACTCTTATGCTTGACTCCAGCACTCCCAAGGTAGTGATGCTCTTGAAGATGACACTAGTGCAGAAATAGCAATTTAATTACTGTGACAGATTACTATTAACTTAATTTTAAAATGAGAGGTTGCATGCTCCAGGCACTCCTTTGTGCTCAGGGGAAGATTAAAGATACTTGGAATCTGCTCCCGGCTTTTCACATTTCCTTCTCAAGTTACTATGATCTCCCCTTTAGAGTTTTGATCACAGTTTCTCCAGAGTACCTGGGACAATTGGCTTCTCATATTCTCCTTTTAAGAACAATCAAAAGACTTGTTGAAATTATTTGTCTCATCCTCTTCACGCAAATGCTAACCATGATATAGGTGATAAGGGTCTCCACCTCATCCAGCACAGGGTCTGAAATACTCAGTTATTTGGTCAGATTTGCCTGCAGCTGTTAATTTTACCCCTTTCCTTTGAAGAGACAGTGACATAACAGTTAGTTGTTTAATCTTGACCTTGCTAAGCGGTTCACTTGACGTTGCTATGCCTCAGTTTATGCATTTTTAATTTAGGGATAATAACCATCTATGACTTGTTTCTTCCCTGGGATATCCAGGAAACGAATTAATTAATGTGGCTTGAAACTGCCATCTGAGAAGGAGTGGGAGGAGTGCTGGTTTTGGCTATATAGTTTGAGGTGTCCCAGGAAACGAGAGCTTAATTTTTCCTGTGGGAGCCAACTATTAATATTTGAGGATTTCACGGAGCTTGATTTTAAAATATGTATTTTGGACACCTGTCCGCTCAGAAGAGCCTGCCAAAGCATTTTATGAAGATGAACAATGAGAAATAACTGTCAAATGAACCTGCATGTCATGGAAGAAGAGAGGAAATTCAAGGCTATGACTCAAACACAAGACTGAAATAGTCCGTCACAGCAGCCCAGGGCAAGTACCTCTTCTTCTTGGCAGCACAAAGCCCAAAGATTGATCTCAACGCCTTCTGAATTTTGCAGAAAGGTTCCTGAGCTACCTCAGACTAATTAGGTCTTCTGTCAGTCTGGATACTGCCAGTCACAAGAAACTTTAAATAATAAGACTTTAGAGTCCCTGGCAGGGATAGCAATAAATTGAATCTTCCCAACTCACCCAAAACATCCTGCGGTCATACAGCAAGTTTTGGTCCTACATAAAGGTGTTGCATAAATTATAACTTTATCAAAGGTGGAGAGCTGCATACAGTGTGACTCTATGTTAATGTCAGAGAAGGGAAAGTGGACAGAATAGACGTGAATCAGGATTATCTTTTCTGTAAAAGTTGCTCAGTGCCTGGAGGAAGCCTAGAAACTCTTCCTGAGAAGCCTGTCAGCAGACCCACTCCCATCAAGTTGGTTTGGGTCACTGATTTCTCATAGCTATGGCCAAGGTGTGGGCAGAAGGCTGCAAATTCCCACAGGCAATCTTGTGCATGAAACATTGAACTGCAGTTCAACATCATGGTCTGCCTGCTGGAAGCAACGCAATTTAGTCACCCTGTGCCTCATCTTCCTCATGTCTTGTTTTGGGTTTTCATCCATTTTTAATTTGCCTTCTCTATTCTGGTCATTGGCATGTTGAGAAGATGACCATTTCTTACAGCTGTCCAGCATGACATTTTCTGCAACATTTTCTCTTCCCCCCAGAGTATTTACATGAAGACAATGGATCCACAAACTGACTTTGTTTTAATTTTTGTAGTGCAAGAAAACATACGGGTTTTGAAATATGTCTGAAATAGGGAGCCTTTGATGTACTCCTGGGTCAGGCATTGTCACCACTGCTTCTAAAGGCAGTGGGGTTCACTTTTGCAAACAGTGGTCCAAGTCTTGCATCTTTGCCTTTTTTATTGTCAAATTATATTGTTACCTTGCACTTCTACTGTCTTTTATAGAATCTCTCGGCCAAATTCCTCATAGTGTAAAATGGCACACCTCCACTGAAGTCAGCAGGATAATGGCGATATAGATTAAACATCTACTTATCAAGAATTATTTATTATTATCACTGTTTATTATTAGTTTGAAATTTACTATCATTACTATTATTTGTTATTAGGCTTATTTCTACAGACATTTTGAATCCTCTTTGCAAAAATAAATAGCTTTAGAGACTCATATTATACCTCCAAGGCAGCAAAATGGAAATATGAAGAAGCTTAGATGACATTATCAAGACATCTCATTAGTTCACATCCTAAAAGCCATGATATAATGAATGTGTTGTTTATTTTTGATGGATAGTGAGGCAGTGACACACTGGGAAGATGACAGGGGCCCATCTGGTGCATTGGGAGGTGGCAGTAAGATGGAGCTGTCTTGTGATGGAGCAACTGTCAGAGAGGCTATAGTGATGCAAAAGCTCATGGTATATCAGTGGCTGACGTGGGGTTCAAGTGCACAAATCTCTCACTGAAAGCGTGCAATTTGACCCACCAAATCCCACCAGTCAAAAGCTTATTTTCAAGAGTTTTCTCTGACCAAAACTTGAAGCATGAGTATGAGTTGTGGCACCGTCTTTTGTCTCTGACTTGTATATGAGGGACTGGGGGTGCAGGGAGAGACATGTTTGCAAATAATGACTTGCTGCCCACTTCTCAGTGAGCACTAAGAAAGAGCTGGAAGAGTCTATCAGCAGGGGCTGTTCTAGCTGCTATATCACGCTGCCTTCTGGCAGCGAGGAAACCATCACTTTCAAGTTACTGGTATCATTTTCCATGTGTTGGAAGGGGTGAGTTT
Organism: Pampusana beccarii; assembly: GCA_013399365.1. Lineage (NCBI taxonomy): Eukaryota > Metazoa > Chordata > Aves > Columbiformes > Columbidae > Pampusana > Pampusana beccarii. The sequence goes on along the minus strand of VWYH01004777.1, from coordinate 950,712 downwards.
TTTCTCTGTGCCTAAAGCCAAGAACCTGACTACCCAATGACATATGGCCTAATTTTCCACCCTACTCCTGTTCCAATCACTTAGTCATCATGAATACATGGAAATATGGCCACGTTATCAGAGCATGATGGATATCATGGCTAACAAGTCTTCATTTTCATGGGTAACGAGCAGAAGTCTCTACTTAATGCTGACTTTCTAGAACAGCAAGGAACTGAGACGTGCCTAAATAATGTTCTTTCATAATGTTGTTATTTAGCAGGAATCAATGTTCACACCTGTTTATTTCTCTTTCAGACACAAATGAAAACAGTGTGCACGATTAATATAGTTAAATTGAAAAATAGCACAGTATTGATTAGCCTGCTTTCCATTATGCTGTGCAGCATCAGTCAATCTCTCCTAGACACCAGGAGAAACCTAATGGGCTTTTATTTATCACAGCCTAAGAAATCCTCATGGCAAACTTCTCCAACTTGAAACAGTAAATCTCAGGAATTTTGTTTCATCCCATAACTGAATATCTCTGCTGCTTGGACTATAATTTAAAGTCACATCCCAAATCTTAGTGCACTTTCCTGGAAGTGTTTGACTCACAGAGACCTGATATCCTTGTTAGATTATTGGCCTCAGCTGCTGTGTTTTGGGGTATGTTGTTTATAAAACCCAGGTCTAATTCCTGTCCCATTTTCTGTTCAAGCTGTTAGAGCCCTAGCTCTGTGCAGCCATCTCATCTATGATCTAAATCCCCAGATGGAGATGCTAGGGTCAGAGACAGGGCTGATTCGACTTCAAGTAGAAAGTGAGACAAATTACAGCACAGATGTATTTAAAAAGCTGTTCTCAGTTATCTCTCAGCTCTGATCTGCTGCTGGCTTTGCTTATTTTGACACCAGCATTGGGCAGAATTACAGCTGCAATCCTACAGCATTTTCACGAGTCAATAGAAGGCTTTAGTAAGAAATTGTTTTGCAGGCTTACAAATATCCTGATTTGCAGGAGAGCTCCGTCCAATTGATAACTTGAGTGACAAAATACCAAAGGTTTCAAAGAACATACTAGAATTGCAGTGTCACAATAGAAACATATATAGCTACTTAGAATGATCTCATACAGTTTTTCACAGAATATCCTAAATTGGAAGGGACCCACATGGATCATCAAGTCCAACTCCTGACACCACACAGGGCAACCTAAAATCTAAAACATACGTCAAAGAGCATTGGCCAAACATTTCTTAAACAATGATGGGCTTGAGGTCATGATCACTTTCTTGTGGAACTTTCTGGTGTTTGATCAAACTCTCAGTGAAGACTTTTTCCTAATATCCAATCTGAACTTCCTCTCACTCAGCTTTAAGTCATTTACTCACCTCCCTCTCTGCTGCACCTCATGAGAAAGCACAGAAAGGGATAAATTCACTCCTCAATCTCCTCTAAGATGAACAAAACTAGTATCCTCAGCTGGTCCCCATAGTCAAGTCCTTTCACCATCTTTGCTGCCCATTCTTATATTGTGAAGCCCAAAACTGCAGCCAGTACTTGAGATGAGGCTGCACCAATGTTGAGTAGAGTGGGATGATCACTTCTACAGCACAGTCTGTAGCCTGGTGAGTGTCACAAGCTGCAGGGATCTTGTACTACCTTGGTTCACATACAAATTGGTTTGAAATGTATTGTCTGTTTTTCGTTTGTTTGTATTACTTTTTGGATGCTACTATAAGAATAATCAGTCTTTGGTATGTTTGTGATAATACGATATTCATTTTCTTTCAGTCACATATAAAACCAAGAATAAAAACATGACTCTGCTGTTGTTTCCAACAACAAAAATAATTCGTCAGTTAATTAGCAGTGGTTTGCAAGCATTTTTGGCAGACTTTGGGTGATGGCTTCTAAGAATCTGTGTTTAAAGATGATTACTGGGGACAACATTAAAAAAGTGCAGAGTATTTTGTGTTTCAGTTTGTATTTACCTTGTGACAATCTACATTTAAGACAACCTTAGTGGGGTTCGAATTTACATTGGAAACATTCAAGAATCTCCACACCAAAACATGTTGAAAAACAGTAGCAAAATGTAGTAGGAAATATGCCTTGAAGTTTTACAGCAATTCCATTACTACATACAAGGCCTTGTGGATTTAAGAAGTCCCATAAATGTACTATACCATATTACAAGGTAACTGGAACGTAAAGACCCAGTTCAAACTCTCTGTGCTCATTCTGGAATTTACTAGCTAAGTGAGTGGTTTAGTGAAGATTTACAATTTCAATCTTATTTAGAATTCATGGGTTTCCCATAGATTTTGTTACTGTGTGTTCCTCAGATGCTAACTTTTCATTTCTAGACTAATGAAAGTCCTCTATTTTTGATTGCTCAAATAGCTTTCTGAAGAACAGACGTAGAGAAGGAAAGATGCCTGGGTTTGTAAGGAAAGAATTACGTTGGCAAAATTTGATTACTTTTCTTAAATTTTCAGATGAAAAGGATGAAAAGAGCATCTGCCACAGGGGCTTGTGAAACTTCACCTGAAGAACCAGCCAAATTCCTCTGGTCAGTGTCTCATATCGTACGGGTTATAAACATTGTGAAGGGAACAACGCTGAAGAGGAGATCCAGATAAACCAGTGCAGCACTCTCACTTTTGTCACAGCCAAGGGAATTGCAGAAGTTGATGGATGTCAAGCGCTCTCAAAAAAGGCCAGACAAAAAGGTGCTGCTTTATTATACGACAATTCATACGGCAAAGTATAAGCTGGCGATAATACAAGGCACATATCTCACCAATAGACAATGGTAACTCATCAGTCCTACTTCTGCCACTCACTCAAAAGAATGGGAGTCATTATTCCTAATAATACAGGAGGTGAAATACAGTTTATCAATTTACTTTGAGATAGAGGGTTTGTTCCCAGGTGCAGAGAATTGTCTTACAGTAATGCCTGAGAAAGAAGAAGATTGGTTCTGGTTGATTTACAGTGTCAGCATTTTTTATTATTATTTCATGAACAACCTCCATTTAATCACAAGGCATCTAGAAGTTGAATACAAAAGAAGACCTTTCATTATTCATAGATAGTATATTTCTCAATCGCAGAATTGTTTGGTTAACAATAACTATTGTAAAAAAAAAAAATCTTTGTTCAGGTTACCCTCACAGGGCATCTTATTTATTTCTTATTTACTTTTAATACATAAAAGGATGCTGAAGATCAGCAAAATTCTCACATGCAGCTCTTAGCTGGAGGCTAGAAGTAGGAATTCATATTTCACAGAATCACAGAATCACAGAATGTTAGGGATTGGAAGGGACCTCAAAAGATCATCTAGTCCAATCCCCCTGCCGAAGCAGGACACCTAGGTGAGGTTACACAGGAAGGCGTCCAGGCCTGGATTATCTTTGCTTCAGCATATGAAAGTTTGATTCTGCATTTAAAAATACAGTATTTTAAGTATGAAGAAGCTTTTGACCTCTGCAGTGTAACCACTACACAAGGTCTTATTGCTGCTTAGTGGAGTTGTGCACGACCCATACCTGGGCCAAGATTGACATATGTTCTCAGCTAAGATAGTTAAGTGTTTTATGTTTGAACTTCAACAGAAATGGACATTTCAATAAAATGCAAGGTTTCACTGTTATATGACTACCTGTTTTTTGTAAGTTTTCAGTGTCTTGCTGTAAAATCCCTAAAACTTTCAAGGAAAAAAATATTTAATTATTCTGCAATTTCTGTAAATCATGTCTGATAGCTCTAGATTGTTTGCACACACACATATAGTTAGTCAAAGTAAAAAAACTCCCAGAAAAACATGGAAAAAACCCCTCATATTCTTCTTCTAGGGAAGTAAAAAAAACCCAAACAAAAAAAGGACCACCACCAACAAAACCAACGATGAAAAAAACTAAAAAATGTTTCCAGTTCATAGAATCATAGAGGCATAGAACAGTTTGGGTTGGAAGGAACCTTCAAAGCTCACCCAGTGCCACCCCTGCCATGAGCAGGGACATCTTCACCAGCTCAGGTTGCTCAGAGCCCCGTCCAGCCTGGCCTGGGATGTCTCCAGGGATGCAGCATCCACCACCTCTCCAGGCAACCACCCTCATTGCAAAAAGTTTCTTCCTCATGTATAGCTTTAATCTTCCCTCTTTTAGTTTAAAACCATCACCCCTTGTCCTGTCTGTACAGGCCCTGCTAAAATCTCTGTCCCTATCTTTATTATCAGCCCCTTTTAAGCACTGAAAGGCCTCAACAAGGTCTCCCCGCAGCCTTCTCTTCTCCAGCTGAACACCCCAGGTCTCTCAGCCTGTCCTCCCAGCAGAGCTGTTCCAGCCTCGGGTCATTTCTGGGGCTCCTCTGCCCCTCTCCAGCAGGTCCATGTGTGTCCTGTGCTGAGGACCCAGAGCTGGACCAGCACTGCAGGGGGGTCTCACCAGAGCAGAGCAGAGGGGCAGAATCACCTCCCTGCCCTGCTGCCCACGCTCCTTGTGATGCAGCCCAAGCGTAAGTGCACAACTTATAGAATGATCTTCATGTGTGAGTGACGGATCACTAAATCTGCAGATAAACAGGAATAAAGGTTTAAAACGCCTCATCTGCTTCACTTCTCTTTAGTTCGAAAACTATTGCCAAAACTATCTTCCCAGTAGTAGAAGATTGCAAAACAAATCTTCTGACATCTTGGTAAGTAGCAAAGGTAACTATTTTTAACTTCAACCATGCCAGGAGAAGTGTGGCCAGCAGGACCAGGCCAGCAACCATCCCTCTGTGTTGGGCACAGCTGAGGGCAAACCTCAAATCCTGGGTTCAGTTT
>VWYH01004777.1:926934-938763 GCA_013399365.1 Pampusana beccarii | reverse complement strand
CAGAGGGGCAGAATCACCTCCCTGCCCTGCTGCCCACGCTCCTTGTGATGCAGCCCAAGGTACATATAAATGTACAGCTGGCTGTTTCAGACTAGATATTGGGAATCTCTCATCCCAGGTGAGTGCTATATACATTAGGTTACCCAAACTTGCTCTTACCTGTTATTTCTACCAAGGTAAACCAATCATTATTAAACACTGAAAATTCTGCTAGGCACCATGTAGTGTGATAGGCAATGTGCTCTAGGACACTTTAGGAGGAGGTGGAAGGAGGACTTTTAAACCATGCCTTGCAACTTCATTATCCCGCTCAGCAGTTTTCAGCCTATGACCTCAGCAGAGATACTACGGGCAAAATTCCCTAAGTATGTGTTATCACTTGTGAAATGGGTCTTGTTTCTATGTAGACTATATGCGTATAATTACTGTTAATACTTTAATTTTATGCCCAGAGCTTCTACTTTGTGCTTTTTTTTTCCTCTACCATCATTATATTTTTCTCCTACAGCTAAGAGCTTTAAAATATTGTTAAGTTTCTGTCTATTTTAAATGTGATCTCCCATTCCTTTTATAGTTTTTTTCTATATTTCCCTCTGGTTTTCCTTTAGCTTCTAATTTATTTTTTTCTGAGTTCATTATTTTTATTCTAACACTTTGAATATTGCTTTCCCATGTGTAACTCTTTTGTTTCTTGTAGCTCTGAATTGTTATTTACACTTTGAAATGAAGGCTTGGATGCCTTTATCTAGATGATGGCTTCATCTTGTAGATATTGTGTTAACATGCAGTGCAAAACAGTCCATCTCAGTGGTGAATTTTTTTAGCTGTGAATCCCTCTGGGAAGATGCTGTGAGGGTGCACAAATGGAAGGAGCTGAATTCCCATCAAAGTTGATAACAGAGTTTGCTGTGCTCTGTCTCAAAACCTCTGTGCTTTAGCTGGAGCATTTATTTCCAGCATGAGGGTTTTCTCTGGGGTTATGACTACGCAGGTACTTAAATCCATTCTTGAATTTTAAAAAGTACTTAACACTGGGGTCTCCAGATCGCTTAAAACCTGAACCAAACATGTGAGATCTCACCCTCCAGGAACGTGGTGGGGGTAGCACTTAAGACCAGAGGTGCATCACTTGAAGTAGTCATAAAAACAATCAAGACTTAAGGTTTAGGCAGGAGTTTCTCCTTTGCTGGCTGTATGTATAGGAAAAACAATCAGGAAAGCAAACTTTGCTGTGTTATGTGGGTTTCTTGTCTGTTTTATTTTTTGGCTTCTTTGTGGATGTTTTTCCTAATGAGTGAATGAAACTGCTTGTGCATAACATTATGTCGTGAAAGCTTGGTATGTGCTCTGCAACAGCACTGCAAACTAAAATTTCTGCTGTATGCCTTTTTTGGGGCAAATTAAGGGAAGCCATTGGGTCAATGGGCAATGTTATATTTCCTGACAATGCATCAAACTCCTGCCCTTTACCTCCCCTTCCTGAACTAAAGCCCAGACAGTGAAAATACTTACTAATTGCCCTTATTCTTCTCTCCTTTCCTCACTGTAGCTATCCTTATAGCACAGATAATGACTAAACATTATTAAAATAGTAATTTCACAGCATTTGAACCCATGTTTAGCATGGAGGCTCTCCTTGTCTCTAATATCATCCTCTTCTCTTTCCATCCTTGAAAATATGTGTGTTATTGGTGTACAGTTCATCAGCAACACCTTTAGAAGACTGTCATGTAGACTTCTCAGCAGCTGGATGTGAAGATACAAGCAGAGACGGAGAACATAAGAAGATACAGATTATTAATACCAGAAGTTCTTGTTCCATTCAAAGAGTTTCATTATGCAAAATCTGGATACAAATCTTGTATTTTTGATCTTGGACATGGAGTACAAATCTCACAGAGGTATAGACGTAACTACAGTCTTACTTGTGGGATTGGAAGGAAGGCAAAGCCAAAGGGTGCCAATTAAAGTGAATTGAGATGAAAAAGAAAATTCTGCAGAACCAATCCCTGTAACCTGCTTTCAACAGCACTACAGCAAGTCCTTTTTGCTCCTACAACCTTTCTCTTTACATTGAACTCTGTCTTCCTTTGTCTATGTAATTTGTCTTGTCTGTTAAAGAAGTATTACCTGTAGTCAAAATTGTCTTGGCAGCAGTAAGATCTTTTGTATCTATTTAGTTCCTCTAAACCCAGCAGATATTCAGAATTTTTATTTGAGGAAAGGAAGTTAGGGATCAGAACCAAGCTTGTCCTTTACCTTTATGATCTACACATGGAAACAAACAAACAAACAAACAAACAAACAAACAAACAAACAAAACAACAAGGAAAAAGTTCAGAAAGTTGAGGAAAAGTCCAATAAGAGGATCTTCATCAAAGTGGTAGCCCAGACTGCTAGGAATTCATTGCAATCTCAGCTACAGAATATTGTTCATATTTTATATGCAATCAGAGCTATTGGGGTGAGGGGGTAAATACAGAAATTCATTCTTCAAATTTTACTTGAAGTGATGGGACAAGAGTCTATGGGCAGAAATTGAAATACAGAAATTTTCATTTAAACATTGAAAAAAAAATATTGTGAGAATGGTTGAACACTAGTGGTGGGTTTTCCCTCTTGGTATTTTTCATTGTGGATAATATTCACTCTTTGTCCTCAAAGCAACAAAAAATTGTAATGTCATATGTAGAAGAGACCACTCTTCAGCTTCTTCACACTCTTGGCCAAGGCCCACTTGAAGGGACAGAGAGGTTTTGAGTTGGCAGACTGAAAGTTCACCTGAGTATCTGTCCCCACACCTTTTGTGAAGTTAAATGCTTTGCCACAGAGCTGGTAATAAATCAGTGACAGAGAATGGATGGAATTAGAATGCTTTATATAATTGTCTACATAACTCCTTAACACAGTACTAGAGATCTCTGGTTAGAGAAACTGTCCTTGTTGAGAATTGGACTCTCTGATGAGACCACAGCTAGAATTAAAGATTTTTTTTTTAATGTATTTCATTTAGTGTCATTTACAAAGTGATGTCTTGAAGCTAGCATGGATGAGGATGAAATTTCATTATCAGTGACAAAAGTCTGAGATTTCTTTAATTATAACCAGTTATCCATGTGCAATGAAGGATGAAGACTTCTCCTATCACAAGCAATCCCCCACCCCAGTCATAAAAAATTCCCAGCCACCATTATTTTGCACTATTTTCTTGAGGTTACAAGGTATGTAATTAAAATCCCATTTCATAGAAAGCAGATGTTAAATTCACCTTTATGACTGCTTCTCATTCTCACTAGATCTAGAGATCTAGTGTGGTTGCTGTGAAAACAAAATAGTATTTGTATTCCTGTTATCTTCTACCCTCTCTACCCTTTTGGAATTCTTTAGTATGACTCTCTGTGTCGCAACTATAATGGAGTTCTCTTTTGTTTTATTCCGCAAATTACAACATTTCTAAATATTCTCAGCTATACATGAGTATACCCTATAGAAGGGAAAAATAAACATAATTTGATGCTAAACTGCGAACTTAACACAGCTCTAGAGATTCTCTAACCAATATCTAGTCATTTGTATGCCTCTTGCCAATATTTAATTTTTATGTAGAAAAGCTGCTTGCTAAGTGTTCTTTGACAATTTTGAAATCCAATGTTGAAAGCAGAAACACTCTGGCTTCTAAAACTGCGTGTTTTCAAAGGTTTTGTCTCACAACACACAGCTTTCAGGAGTTTCATCAGTATCCACACTTGACATTTTCTGTCCTGGGATAAATCAGATGGGTAGATATGGTGAGGTAGAGCTTGTTGTCAGAAAGCGCAGAAACTCAGGAGAAAAAATAAAAGGAAGAAAAAAAGAAAAGGTATTTAAAATAAAAAAGTGGACATACAAGTTTGTAAGTATTTGTTATGACACTCGAGGCTGCAAGTCTACAAGATATACAGCTAACAATCTTCCCTGGAACTGTATGAACACAACATAGTCTTCTGGACATGAGAGCAGAAATATATGAGAAAAGCAATTGGTGCTGCCAACATATGTCGGATTTACTGCACAGTTGCTGTATTTGTGTTATTATCACAAACACAACAGCTTTATGGCGTGCGTTCAGATGGGTTGTGTGGTGCACATGTAGGTTGGGTGTATTCTTGCATATGGGAATTTTCTTGCTTTGGGAAATTGAAGAGAAGGAATACTCCCTGCAAGCACTGTTTGATCTCTCTTCCATTGACTTCTTTTTTCCTGGCCTCTGTTTTGTCCTGACATCGCGGTCCCCCACAAGTAGGACTTAAAATCCAGAATGAAAAGGTGGAGTGAAAATATCTGCATCCACACATAGCTTTTTACAGTCAGTGCTGCTTAGTTGGGAGTATTTTCAAATGTTTAAGTGATTTGGAGAGGATTTACCTTGATACATTGACTGACGTACAAACTGGTTTGTTTGGTTTTCCTTTTGTTTGTTTGTTTGTTTGGTATTTTTTTGCTTTTCTGTTTTTTTGGGTTTTTTTTTTAAGTCTCCTGCATGAGAAATGTTGTCTCACATGAAAGATCCACACAAAAGAAAACGTTTTGTCTAAACGTGTTTGCCAAGACCACTCACTTTACAATTGTCAGGAAATCAAGATGGCAGGCTGCCCTTTGTGATCCGCTCATGTTTTTCTTACAAAGCACTCAAGCAATTTTCTTGTGATTCTTTTTCTTCGCCAGAGGACAAAATAATAAAGGTAACTTACATATGACACTGCTTTTTGCCTTTAAGCTCAGGTTAAAAAAGTCTTGAACACGCAGACAGGAATCCCCCTGTTACTAGACCATAGCTTAATTATCTGACTTCAAAATACGTTTGGCTGCTCCTTTTGATTTACTGGTGCTGCCTGATAATTAGCTCTCTTTCTTTCCCTTCACTGACTTTCCTTGATAAGGCTTTTATAGAGTCTTGGTGTGCGTAATTTACTAAGTCCCATTTGCAATGCAGCACATCTCTCTCTGCTCTGTCCCAAGCTTGGAGCAGAACAGAAGTCTAATTGGCACTGTTTACAAACCATTGCACTTGGGAAGAGCTGTGTCTCTATTTGATAAGTAAAGATGTGAGAGATGAGAAAATTATAACTAATTCATGCTTTGAGCCATCTATGAGTTAAAAAAAAAAAAGAGACAGAAAAAGTAGGAGAGAAGGCAAATAGATTACACTGCAAATAAAGCGTTGGGACTTTTTATATGAGATGGGTTGTGAGCAGTTGATGATTTATTAATATAAGGTGTTTTGGATCAATCAGAAATTGCCGTGCTAAGGGATGGAAAGGTTAAAAAAAAGAAAAAAAAGCCCCCACAAAAATCCACAACGCCCCCAAACAAACAAAAATAAACAAAAACTTAAAAAAACAAAACAAAACAAAAAAAACCAACAATAAAAATTAGCTGCAAGAAGAGGCCCATTTTTAATTATTATTAATAATTTCTATGACAAATCAGAATTTGGCCCACATGTGCTGAATTAAATTTGGATTCCTGCCCCAGGAAGCTTGTGTTATTTTTTGACACAAAATATTTTTACTTAATTTAGATGAATTACAGATAAGACAGTCCTTAAGTCCCAGGTGGAGGGATCATGGGATAAGGCACTGCAGGGACTGTATCGTCCTTTGCTTTCCCTCTACTGTAATTTCTCCTGATGTATTTGCTTTTGGCTACTGTCAAGGTACATAGACCTTAATTCAGACTGATCGTATGTCTGTTTATGTCTTCGTGTATCTTCTACACGTTCACGAAATGAAAGAAGAGAGAAAATATGGGCAGGGATCATGGGAGGAATAAAATAATTTGCTTTAAGTGAAGTCCCAAACAAAAAAAGATTCTCTGAGTGTTAGCATGGCTGAATGCTACTTCCCATAGATTCACCTGAGCATGTGATTGCTACCAATTAAGCTTAGCATGGGAGATATGGGGATATTTAGAGTCAGATATATGAAAATACGAGGGAGGAGAGAGTGTTACTACGTATTTATATTCTCTGCTTAATGCATTTGTGAAGAGCACTTGTCCTGCTGCCTGGATATAGTTAGTGAATCATTAAGAATTTCTAACATATAGTATCGCATCAATTCCAGAGTTCTTGTTTATTGCAATAATTCCCAGCATGACCTGAGATTTTAATACAGAATTATCATCTGGTGTATCCAGGAAGGATGCAGGCAGAGAACGAGAGATGAAAGAAGGATTCTAGTTCAGTGGAGCCATCAACTACAGTAAGACCTGCACACGTGTACTAGTCAGTAAATATCACTGTTTCTGCCCTCCTGGTATCTTATATTAGATCTTTTCTTTCCTGAAACAAAACAAGTTCTGAAGCATTAAAAAAAAAAAGAAAAAAAAAAAAAAGAAGTAGATAGAATCACAGCCCCCTTTGGAATAAAAGGAAACCCGATTTTCAGAAATGCACCAAATTTGCCAGAACCGAAATTGTGAGACAAACAAAGTCAAAGTTTGGCATAATATCTGAGAATTGATTCTATTATGTTTTCATGACCTAAATCATTATTTTTTTGAATGAGAGGTGAATCATATTGGATTGGTTGTTCAACTCTTTACTATATGTGGAAAATAGATCATCATCAGTATACGTGCAGTGCACAGGAAACATTTTTAAGTAATGGACAGTGGATTTCTGGGTAGCATGAAGGCTGCATGGAGGGGCATCTTGTGAACTATGTCTAAAAAACCCTTGAAAAGCCACAGAAGAAGCACAGCAGCTGACAGCAGGCTTACATTTGCTCTTCAGAGCACTGTATCGCCAAGGGGAAAGTTTATAGGGAGATTGGAAAATGATCGGTCTACAGAGGAGACAGAAATAATTTTGAACTATTAGCCCCTCTGTGAGAGACCAAAAACTTTTCCTACAACTAAAAGAAAACAGAAACTGTTCTGAAGTTCGCTATATAAGCAGAGAGGGCCAATATATGCTTCTTATTTTTTTTACTTCAACTTTTCTTCGCTGCAGGCATCGGTTTACGATATCATATAGGTACAATCTCTGTTGATTCTTACTTTGATTTCTGAAGAGATCTTGAGATTAAGGAAAGAGACTTGCTGGAAGCACCTGCCTTATTTGTAGCAGAAGCCCTGAGATTAGCTACTGAAGGTAAACATGAAATAAACAACTTGAAAGTCCTGCTGCCAACAGCCTCTGACCCGGAGTCCTGCTGGATGGAAAACATCTGGTGGATTTGGAAGTCCAGTACAATTTTAGAAATGTAACAGCTTGAAAAGGCTAGAGGTGAAGGAGAGAGCAAAGTTGAGAAGAGAGAAGGCGTAGAGTCTGGATGGGGGAAGGAGGTGGAGGAGAGATGTAGAAAAACGTGTTTGTGAAATGCAGGCTCATGAAGGGATCCCATAAAGGATCAGTGCTCTCAGGTGGTGATGGCAAGATATGAAATGTCAAGTTTAAACTGAAGCAAACAATGTTCTTCCAGGGCATTTATGAATAAAGGCAGCACAAATAACAATCAGACAAACCCTAATGGAATCTGAAAGTGAGCTGTGGGTCCCCACTCGCACATTTGCTATGCCGGTATGAGAAGGCAAACACAAACACTTTCTCAAAGGCTTCCCTGACAAAATCTAGGATGAATTAGTGCAACCAGAGAGAGAAATGTCATCGCATTGTGCATTTATCAGCAGTAACATTCGCAATCAATGCTGATTCAAGGCTGGAAATGTCCTTAGAAAATGGCAAGAAGCATTATTCACTGAGTACTAACTATTTGCTCAGACTTATCCCTATAAGTGGATATCGTGGCTCCTGTCTGACATCCCAACCACCAGACAGGTGTTGTTGTAGAAGTTTATAGTCTCAATCGACAACCAGTTGGGAATGGGTGTGACCCAACTTTGTCCATGGCCACACAAAACAATAGCGCCAGCAGCACAAAAAGATTTCTCAAGTGTCATGCTTTATTATTTCTGGTGATTTGGAAACGACTAGTTTACTAGGTAAAAGCAAAGAGCTAAAATGAGTTTTGGAAATTATTATTATTATCACAAATGACTTAATTAAGGGACATAAGGAGCTAGATAAAGAGACAGATGAATAGGTAGTTGGAAGGAAATCTGTTAGAAAGAGGAATTTCCCTGGTACAGCTTGACTTGCACAATTATGTAATAATCACAGTAAATAGGGAGATCAGTGGATTATTTGCTTAGCATTGAGTGACTTATGTGGCATGTCAGCAAAACACCCAGGAGAATAAAACACACCAGAAACTGCTCTCTAATTACTCTTTTCAGATGGAGTAATGATCTTTAATGTGCAGTGGATCTCATTAATTAACTTTCGGGTTTTAATTAACTCTTTGCCTAATTCACCTGCCATAATACATTATCACAAATGTCAGCTCAACAGTTTTTTCCTCATTGGGGAAAAGAAAGAGGAAACTGTGTATTCATAAGTGTTTTTTGTTTCCTCTTTTCTAGTGCCTCTTCAGGTAATGAGTATATTTTTCAATTCAGCAATGTGGAGTAGGAACCTATCGAAACATCAGATATGTTTGGTTGCCTAAATCTGATGAACTCAAGGGGAGAGAGACGTCTGATTACCTCAAATTTACCTCACACATTTTTAGGCACATTAAAAATTGTGAAACAGAGCTGAACTGCTGTCTTCATTGTGAAACAGCAAAACTGTGGGAGTCAGAACCATTTTGTGGTGTCCCGGATCTGCTATATTAACTAGTAAAAGAAATTTATTCTAAGTTACATTTATTACCTGCTTAAACACTGGGTTTTCTTCCTGTCCCATAGAAACAAATATGGGAATCCTCTCTACACATTTTAAAATTTATTTCTAATATGGGTAGCGTAACTGTGATAAAAATAAATAAATCCTACCAGTATAGTCTGTGGCAGTAGTCACACCAGACGATATATGCTCGTGGTACAAGGTAGCTTTGGGTATGCTCTATTAGTGCTACCACTATTGAGGAGCCAAGAGCAAACCCCATTACAGAAACTAGTGTATTTGCATGGTGATTCATTACTTTTAATATTAGTTTCTCCCATGCTAGAGTGGATTTATGTTCACTATACCTCCACAGGGAAGACTGGTAGAGTCAGTAGAGTCTCTCCTCACAGTAGAGGACATAGCACAAGGTCTTCTGTTAGGTAGTCAAAGCGACAGTTCCCTCATGTTTCTTCCTCCCTCACTCACAACCCTCCTGTAAGATTGAGGACCAAATTGTCTCTCCCTTCATGGCTTGCAGGTGAACACCTGATTTTCATTCCTGTCTTCACTGCTAAGTTCCTGTGAAACTCCTGTTTCTCCCATTCCTTCCCCAGTCTTAACACATCTCCCACTTTTAACCCCACTTTATACCTTTCCCTCCTCAAACAGAAGCTTCTTTGGGACAAAAAAGTTTCTTACTCTGCTTGTACAAGACCTTACAACCTAGAATTTCTATTTCTTGTAGCTACTTAAGTAGTAGAGGAAGATGAATGTCTTACATTGATATTTTGGTTTTCAATTTTGTAGAAGATCTATTGCTTTTTCTTCCCCCCAGTATTTCCCAGAATTTCTAAGGCATTCTAATGGATATTTTTAAGCAAACCTCAATGGAAAGGTATTCTGTTTATAGTCAAGCACTTATGAAGATGAATATGCTGTAAACAATGACTATGCTCCATGGTGATGGTGCCCTGATCTAACATTTATTGATGTATGAAATTAGAGACTAGTGGTAAGCTGAACTAATTGCTATAACTACTGCTGCAGACAACTGAGACTCATTAATTACCTAAAAAAAAAACAATTTAAAAAGTGTTGTAATTTGTTTCAGGGAGATTTTGTCATATTCCCTTTCCTTAACAACCCAAACATACATGTACCCACAGTATTTTTTCTTGGTATTTCCTAAATAGTAAAATATTTTTTTTTTGCCAAATATGTCAAATTTTAGGGATGTACAACATGAAAGGAGTCCTGTCAAATATAAAAAGATGACAGGCTGTGCACAGGGTCACTTACTTTGTGTTTGGCTGAGGTGTACAAGGCAGAGAGGTAGAACCTGCCCTCTGTACGGAGCACTAGAAACCATCCGATTTCTGGCATTTTACAATGCTCTTCCTCTTGTTTTCAGGCAAGTTATTTCACCTCAGATAAAAGAATGGGTGAGATTAGAAGTAATGTTGACTTGACTTTAGATTAGTCTCTTTCTGGTTCTTCCAAAGCTGTTTCCAAAACAAAATGATTTTTCAATGATAAAACCAAATTATTACTATTATTATTATTATTATTATTTTTATTTTTATTATTATTATTATTAACAATAATAATATTTATTAATATAACTATTATTATTATTATGTTATATAATAATAATAAGATACTATTACTACTACTACTACTACTAATATTTTCCCTTTCTTCTTCTTTTATAGAGTTGATACAGATGAAAGATCTGAAAAGGAATCAGCAGGAGGAGAAAAACTAGTGAATGTTTTTAAGTTACAGGGATAAACAAAGAAAGCAGAAACACTCAGGTTGTCCTTAAAACAACATCCAGACAAGACTGCTGTGGTATCTCCTTCAGAGTGAAGTGTGGCTGAAAAGGGCTGATCAAATATAGACAGAGATATCGAATTAGTGGTGAATTCAGTCCTGACACAGAAAATGAATAGTTATAGAGGTCTATCTTCTCATCTTGCTCTATGGTCTTTGAAAATGATGCATGGTGGTAGAAAGGACCTGCTTGTTAGTTATGGAAGATTATGATATTTTAAGCAACCTCTGTGCCTTCTTGATTCTTTCCCACATAGTTCTCAGGGGTTTGGTTTTGTTTCATTTTTGTGCATTTCTTCCTCTCAATATTTCACTTGTGAAAGACAGAGTCCAAGAGTGACTCAGAGAGCCTAAATGCTTTATCTCTGGGAATCTGTCCGTCCTTGAAAATGCTTCTCTCTGGATTGTCTGAGATGTCTGTGTCATAATATTAAAAGCAATTATTTGTCTAGTAGCATGATATTCTGCGTTTTCTGTTAAAAAACAACAACAAAAAAAGACGCTGAGCAGAATCCCCCAGATTTCTCTATTAAAACACCATAGGTGACTTAGACACTAAGCCCCATTTGCAATTTTAACCCCCAAAGCAGGTTCCAGGGAGCTGTTCAGACTCCATCTGCTTGGACACCACTTTGTGGGTTACTGTAGGCATCCACTTATTCCCATATGAGACCTCACTCACATCAACTGCGCACACCTGAAGACAGAAGAAACCTTTTGCGGTTCGTGTCCCACTCTGCTGGGGTTTACTGCTTCTGTGCCAAAACCTGTAAGACCAGCCGTAAGCTTATCCAAAAGCTTACCCAGTTCACTTTGCAGCATGCTACAGCAGAACATCCTTTACTGGTGCTGTAAATTCACTTGAAAAATTGTAAATTGCATTCAGCGATCACTTCCTGAACACTCCTCTCTGTCTTCCCATACTTCCTCAGAGCAAAAAAATAAATTAAAAAATTGCTCCTTTCTGGTGGACAGTGTGGAAACATGTTTTGTTTTGTTTTTTGTTTTGTTTTGTTTTGTTTTTTTCATGTCTAATGTAATTCTTCTTTGTAGCAGCTTTACAGTGGATTCTCACGGCCCAGCAAAAATAAAACAAAACCAAGCTATAGACCGGTCAGCCTCACCTCGATCCCTGGGAAACTGATGGAACGCCTTATCCTTGGTGCCATCTCAAGGCATATCAAGGATAAGAGGGTTATTAGGGGCAGTCAACATGGCTTCACCAAGGGGAAGTCATGCTTGACCAACCTCATAGCCTTTTACGAGGAAATAACGAGGTGGAT